>PVIA01018840.1:0-11862 GCA_004024845.1 Tonatia bakeri | reverse complement strand
TCATTTAAATTAAAAAAAAAAAGAAGTTTGTTTTGCTTTATTTAACCCAGAGATTCCTGGAGTGTTTGCCTATGAATAAGGACAGCTATGAATAGCTCTAGCAGCCAGTTTCCCTGGACCACTCTTTGGAAAATGCTGGTTGGGCCCTAAAGTGCAGTGCCCTGTCCTCTGAGATCTGGGATCCTAAGACCAGCTCCCCTGCCCCTGGAAGGCTCTCCCATAGGGGCACATCTTGGTATGCGGCAGGGCAGGCATTGAGAAGCTGGGCTCCACTGTTGACGCCACTTCTACCTCCTGGGTCAAGCATGGTTCCTGGATGTGTTTTGTTGAGACCACACAAATGCTTTTAAAATTTGACCTGGTTGCCAATGTTTAAAAACTGGGAGGTTCCCCACAACAGATTTTGAATTCTTATAAAACTAAAAGCTCTATCATTGCAGCATACACATATCCCTCTGTGGAACTGAAGGACTTACATGCAAAGCAGATCATTGTACTCCTGGTGCTGTTGAACTTCCTGAAAACAGCTGTGCTTCTGACCTCTGTCAAGGGGAGTGCGTGGCTCTTCACCACAGTTTCTCTTCACTTAGGTAACCTATACCTGACCTACCACTCTCCAGGGCATTAACTTCTGCTAAAGGCTGAGGTATGTGGAACTTCTTGAATGTTACTCACAACCCATGAAGCACCAGGTACCTTATGCAAATGAAGTCAAGGAAGCCCACTTGTCCACCCACCCCCTACCCCCAGGCTCTCCTGAGGCAGTAGGACTACAGAAAGGTAATGGGAAAGCCTGCCCACTGCCTCCTCTCATGTCACCCACCGGTGATCTCAACAGACCAGGAGACTTGAGGCAGCTGCTCAGGTGACCCTGGTAATGGGAGCATGCTGGGTGTGAGAATCACTCCCTGAAAGAGCTCAAAGCTGAGAACAGTATGGGGCCACTCTGAGCCAGTGTGCTGCTGTGGGGAGTCTGCTAAAAATAGCCTGATTCTGGGCTGATGCTGGAACCTGAGTATACAGAGAAAAAGCAGAGTGGACTTTGGGACGCTCTGCAGTTTAATATGGAGTTTTGGCAGTTTAATATGGAGTTACTCCAGTTGTCGTGAGCAGGGGAGTATCCCCAAAAGGAGTCACTCACACATATTTGTATCTTTCCACAATTCCAGGTTTATTAGGGGAGACCTCCTCAATAAGCCAATAGAGTCATGCATGGGTTATACACAGATGTGGCACTTATGCGAAAGAAGTGAGCAGAGCAAGCAGAATGAGTGTCTGGTGAGAAACCCCAGTCACTGGCAACATCTGCAGGTTAGAGAGATGGGCATTGGTCTCAAGCCAGGCAGCTACAATGGTGGCACACATCTGGTGGAGTGGAAGGTCAGCAGGGCTCCCAGCATGACCTGTGGGTACAGCCAAGATTGAGCATTGGGTGGTTAGAGCTCTGAGTCCTTAAAACCCATCAGGGATGGAGGCCCCGCTCACATCGGTGTGTAGATGGAGTGCTTACCCAAGTGTCCAGATTTATGATTTTGGGCATTCTGTGTTCCTCTTAAAAGTGTTCCCATTATACCCATTACCCCAATCTTGACATAGCACTTGACACAACTGTCATGGCTGACAGTGACTCCATATTGGATCGTCAAAATAGTCCAAAATTTCACTCTGCTCTTGCTCTGTATACTGGGAAAGTCTGGCTCGGGGAGTGAGGGCAACCAGGGCAACCCCTCCTGTGTGGGTGTGGCCTGCTGGGGCCCAGAGGTGGGATGGGGCTGGTGAAGAACATGGCCCTGTCCTGGGAAGACTGTGGGGGAGACAGAACCCTGACTTAAAGGCTCCAACCTGAGAGTGGGTAGGGGTGGTCTCAGACCTGCCTCTCCCCACTCCCACACTGATAAGTTAGGATAAGTGAGGAATTGCCCCTGCCAGGCTGAGACAAGGCACCAGAATGGGCTTCTAGAAGTCCTAGGTGGGCTGAGAGAGCTCTGTAGGCACCTCTCCAGCTCAGCCAGACGTTAGAGCTCTCTGGACTCCAGCCCACAGTCTCCACCCTGTCCCCTCCATCAGGGGACCCTTAGCCACTTAGTGCATCTCCTGCTTTGCCTGAATATGTCCTTACTCTTGGTCCATCCACTTCTCAGCATATTCAAACCCTCCCTCCCTTGAGGATCCTTCCTGTATATCTCCTCTCCTCCAGGAAGCCCCTCTGATCCTTCTGCTTAAGGCACCAGTCCCTCCTTCAAGCTCATCCCTCTAGCCCTCTACCCTCCACCCATTCAGACCCTGGGGCTTCCCTTCCCTTAGTGCAGCTTGAGATGCTGTGGCATCTTGAGCAAGCCTTTGTCCCTCTCTGGGCCTCCATGAAATCAAGGTCTAGAGCTGGCTAGGGTTCTTTGGATACCCCATTGTGATGTCTTGTGAGTGTCACCAGGCCCCACACAGAGTCCTAGAAGGGGGGAATCTGAGATATGGGCATGAGCACTGGTCCAGGTGCCTCTCAGATAGCTGGGGATCCAGCCTCTGCTTACATGCCTGTTGGGACAGTGCCCTCACTACTTTCTGAGGCAGCTCTACTCTGCTGGCAGCCTCCTTCCCTGAATCATCTTCAGGGTTCTGCATTTGCCACTATTCCCTGGAGATGGTCTCCAGCCTGGCCAGGGAGATAATAAGGCCTGGCTGTTGAGGAAACTGGGGTGCTGGTAGGTGGGAGGGCTTTTTTCCCCCACGATTGCTCCTGGGATGTCCTGGCACAAACATGCCTTCTCTGCTGTGGGCAGGGATGACAGTGAGGGTGCAGATTTCCTATTACTCTTGAGGTGAGGGGCATGAGAAGGGCTAGGAGCACATAGGCTACCATCTCACTGACTAGCATTGTCTGCAAGACCTGAGAACAGCAAACCCTTTGGTGCCTGTGGGGGGGTCACCTTTTTGGGCAAATTCAATATTGGACCATACCAGGTCCATGTTAGTGGTTGACATTCTGGGGGCTCAAATCTCACTGACTGAGCAAGTTTCAGCCACTTGCTCAGCCTCCTCGTGCTTCAGTGCCTACACCCGGAAAACAGGAATGACAGTAGAACGTCCCTCAGGGGGTTGCTGTGAGGATTAAATGACTGTATATGATATAACTAAAGAAGGGTTAAATGAGTGTGCAGCCTGACGTATAATGTCATATAAATGTTAACTATTACCAGGTCACAGGCTCTTTTGAGAATCCAATAAACTTTTAGACCATTTTCAGAAGAAACCTGCACTCACATACTCCTTTCAGTGCATAATTTTTAGGGTTATCGGCTCCCTGAAGCTCACCTGCGTAAGACGACACGACCGAGGCATTCTGACTCTAATGTGATGTTGAATTGTTGGGGGTCAAATTGATATATGCAAATAGTTTTAAAAGTCCAAAGTTAAATGGCTGCTGCCCTGCTCACCCCCACCTCTGGACCCAGGCTCCTCCAGAGGCCACTTGCAGCCATTTCCCCTGACATTCCTCTCTTCCACTCGTGACCTCGAGCCCCCTGAGCAGCGTTGGCACAGCTGGTAGGAGCCTTAGCTGTGAGCTCAGTGCCTGAGATGGGGTGATATGCAGGCTGTACCCCTCTGGCTCCCTAGGAGGAGAATGAGGAACCAGAGGTCTTGCTTAACTTGGATAATGTCACCACAACCATGTATCTGTGGAGGCCTAAACAGTGGATTCTACCTTCTCAGTGGCTCTTGGTTTTGTCCAGGGGCCTCCAACTCCTCTCCCCTTCTCCCCATCCCAAGTCCAAATGCCTCAGTGGTCCCCCTGCCTCTACCCTTGTCTCACTGGTAACCAGAGCAGCTTTCAAGTTACAAATCCTACCACATCCCCTCTTCCTTAAAACTCCCCAATGGCTTCTCATCGAATGCAATGACTTTTAGCATCAAGGTTGAGGGAGAAAAAGTATGTAAATCTCATGATGCCCTGGGTACAGAAAAAGCAGAATTATTCCTCATAAATAATGATATCATTAAAGGGGTTTGGGATTGGCCCAGGGGCCTGTGAGGTCCCTGAGCCTAGTCTGAGCCTACACTGCCCCTTGGGGGTGGGAGGAGGTGGCTGGGATGAAACCACTTTATGAAATTTATTGTAATGAGGCTTTGGGAGCAGGATTCACAAGCTGCCAAGAACAAAGGTGCCGTGATGCTCCCATGTTCCGCCTTGCCAACCAGTTGACTCTAGTGACAATTTTGGGGGGTGGGTGTGGCTAGAGGAGAGGCTGTCTAGAATAGAATCTCAGGGGATTAGGGAGGAAAAACACCTCATACTTTTGAGCTCATCCCCTGCCCTTCCTTACACACTTTTGTGTGTGTCCCTTACCTACGAGGTGAGATAGCAGCATCCCTTGGGCAGGTAGAGTGGCTTGGTTTCCAGTTCATGTTGGAACAGCACTCCCTTTCCTTTTTTCCCGTTTTTAAATGCCCTTCGGGTATGCAGAAGTGGGTAAATCACAGGCTCTACTTAATAACACACTCTCATTTTTGGCCCCTGTAAGCCCACTTTAGTCAATTAATTTGTTTACAATGACATGGTGAATATGTCAGAACTCAGAACTCAACCTGAGATCTAGAGTCTTAACAATCTTTTCACTTATCTTGTGCTTATTCCTCTCTTATGATATCCCCTAACTTCCCCACAGAGGTAATTACTGAATTTTGTGCTTATAATTCTCTTGCCTTTTAAAATAAAATTTTATTATTGTATTAGCCAGGATAAACTAGTTAGATGCAACAGTAACAAATAACCACTATTCTCAGTGACTCACCCCAGCAGGTTTATTTCTTGCTCCTGCTACATGACCAGTGCAGTCTGGCAGCCTGTGCCTACTGCAGATATAGCTGGACAGGGTGCAGCAGCTGTCCTACCAGGCTGCTATCAACACTAAGACCTGGGGTTTGCTTCAGCAGGGGAGGAGAATAAGAACTCAGCACTAGTCCTGACCTGTGTGCTCAGTTAGTTAGATGTCATCCCACAAAGCGAAAGGTTGCCCATTCAATTCCTTGTCAGGGCACATACCTGGGTTGTGGGTTTGGTCCCCAGTTGGGGTACCTACAAGTGGCAACTGATGGATGTCTCCCTCTCACATTGATATTTCTCACACTCTTTTTTCCCTCCCTCCCCCTCTCTCTAAAAATAAATAAATAAAATCTTTAAACAAAAAGGAACTCAACACCAGTTCTTAGGTGTTTCTTCTACCCAATAGTGACACATGAGCACTTCAGTGACATTTTATTGGCCCAGGCTTTCCCTAGTTTCAGGAGGGTGTGTACCTGGGAAGAATGAGGAACCAGAGGTCTTGCTGAGCTTGGATAATGTCACCACAACCATGTATCTGTGGAGGCCTAAACAGTGTTTTTGATTTCATTTGTTGGTGAACTTTATAGACTGCGTCATGTTTTAAATGATCTTTTGAGATTAACTTTTTAAAAAATATGTTTTATTGATTGTGCAGTTGTCTCAATTTTTTTCCCTTTGCCTGTTCTGCCAGGAACCCCCTTCCCTCCAGCAATACCACACCCCCTTAGCTCATGTTCATGGGTCATACATATAAGTTCTTTGGCTTCTCCATTTCTTATACTATTCTTAACCACCCCCTGTACATTTTGTTCCTACCAATTATGCTTCTTGATCCTAGCATCACTTCTCCCTTTCTCCTCCTTACCCCTCCCAGCTGATAACCTTCCAAATGATCCCCATAACTATGATTCTGTTCCTGTTCTTGTTGTTTGCTTAGTTTTTGTTTTTATTTTTATTTTTAAGATTCACTTGTTGATAGTCATGAGATCATTGTCATTTTAATATTCATAGTTTTTATCTTCTTTTTCTTAAATAAGTACCTATAACATGTAATAATGGCTTGGTGAATGATGAATTCCTTTAGCTTTACCTTGTCTGGGAAGCACTTTATCTGCTCTTCCATTCTAAATGAAAGCTTTGCTGGATGGAGTAATCTTGGTTGTAAGTACTTGCTTTTCCTCACTTTGAGTACTTCTTGCCAGCCCCTTCTTGCCTTCAAAGTTTCTTTTGAGAAACCATCTGGCAGTCTTATGGGAACTCCTTTGTAGGTAACTCTTCTTTTCTCTTGCTGCTTTTAAGATTCTCTCTTTATGTTTAACCTTTGGCATTTTAATTATGATATGTCTTGGTGTGGTCCTCTTTGGGTCCAACTTTACTGAGACTCTCTGTGCTCCCTGAACTTGCATGTCTATTTCCTTAGCCAAATAAGGGAAGTTTCCTTTCACTATTTTTTCAAATGATTTCCAATTTCTTGCTCTTTCTCTATTCCTTCTGGTGCCCCTATGACGTGAATGTTGGACCTCTTGAAGTTGTCCCAGAGACTGCTTATACTACCCTCATTTTTTCTTTTCTGCCTTTGTTGTTCTGATTGGTTGTTTTGGCTTTCTTATGTTCCAAATCATTGATTCAGTTCTCAGCTTCATCCACTCTACTGTTGTTTCTCTGTAAGTTGTGTTTACTTCAATTTTTGAATGCTTTGTTTCTGATTGGATCTTTTTTATGTTGTTGAGCTCCTCACTAAGTTCCTTGAACATACTTATAATCAGAGTTTTGAACTTTGCATCTGATAGATTGCTTATCTTCATTTCCTTTAGTACTTTTTCTGGAATTTTGATCTGTTTTTTCATTTGGGCCATGTTTCTTTGTCTCCTTGTTCTGGCAGCCTCCCTGTGTTTGTTTCTATGTATTACGTAGAGCTGCTTTGACTCCATGTCTTGGTAGTGTGGCCTAATGTAGTAGGTGTTCTGTAGGGTCCCGTGGCACAGCCTCCCCTATCACCCAAGCTGGGTATTCGAGGTGCGCCCTTTGTGTGGGCTGACTATACCCTCCTCTTGTAGTTGACCCTTGGTTGCCATTGGCAGATCAATGGGAGGGATTTATCCAGGACAGTCAGCTGCAATGATTGGTTGTGACCACTTACCACCAACCTCTGACCTCTGTGGAGGATCAGCTGTGCAGGGGCATGGTGGTGGTGCTCCAACATGGTCTGTAGCTGTCCAGTGGGGGTGCTGGCCCTGGGATTTCCTGGGTGGTGCAGGCCAAGGTCAGACCCCCACTGTGTTTTGCCTGGGCCACTCTTCCTGATCTACAAAGCAATCTGAGATGACTGCTATTTGTGCTGGGTTTGGAGATTCCTAGGCGAGGCCAAGCTGTGAAACTAGTCTGGCTACTGCTAGTGCTGGGTCTGGGGCTCACTGAGGCCAGCTGTTACTTATTTGAGAGAACTTAGGAAGTTGTGCAGTATAAGCCAAGACCAACCATTCATTTATAATAGCAGTTTGGGTGGACCTGTAAGTTGGGTGGTGTGGATTTTCTGGGGATCTCCAAGGTGGGTTGAACAGTGTTAGTCAGGTTGACAGGATCTCAAATATGGCACTGGCCTGACAGCTCAGTGGCTCTGCAGAGGGAGGGCTCAGAAAAGGGACAATGGCCTCTGCTTGCCCTGATACTAGACACTTCAGCCTCTTCCAGTATGCCACTGGTGCCCTTCAAGCTGCCACCCTAGTGCTAGAGTTCAGAGGGTGTGCATCTGAGTAGGTGAGTCTGTGTGTAGGTTCTTTAGAGGAACTGTTTGGTGCTCCAGCAGTTTCTTCCACCAACTCAGTCCCTGCTGGTTTTTGCAGCCAGAAGTTGTGGGAACTTGTCTTTCTGATACTGGAACCCTGGGCTTGGAGGTCTGGTGTGGTGCTGGTACTCCTCACTCCTGAGATATCCCTTCCAAATTTTTATCCTTCACATACAGGTGAGAGACCAGCCTGTTCTGTGTCTGCACCCCTCCTACCAGTCTCAATGGATATTATTTCTTTAATTCAATAGTTGTCAGACTTCCACTTAACTTGATTTCTGATGATTTTGAGTGATGGTTGTTCTATATTTCAGTTGTAATTTTTACTTCTTTTAAAAATATATTTTATTGATTATGTATTACAGTTGTCCCATTACCCCCCTTCATTCCCCTCCACCCTGCACACCCTCTCCCACCCACATTCCCCCCCTTTAGTTCATGCCCATGTTCATAAGTTCTTTACATTTAACTTTTATGTGTCCTATACTACTCTTGCCCTCCCCCTGTCCATGTTCCACCTACCGTCTATGCTACTTACTCTCTATACCTTTTTCCCCTCTCTCCTCCTCCCACCCCGCTGTTGCCAACCCTCCATGTGATCTCCATTTCTTTTTTTTTATTTAAATGAATGTTCAAGTACAGTTTTCTCCCCCTTACTCCTAATCAAGCCCTCCCACCCATGTGATCTCCATTTCTGTGGTTCTGTTCCTGTTCTAGTTGTTTGCTTAGTTTGTTTTCGTTTTTGTTTTAGGTGTGGTTGCTCATAATTGTGAGTTTGCTGTCATTTTACTGTTCATGTTTTTTATCTTCTTTTTCTTAGATAACTCCCTTTACCATTTCATAAAATAAGGGCTTGGTGATGATGAACTCCTTTAACCTGATCTTATCTCAGAAGCACTTTATCTGCCCCCCCCCCCATTCTAAATGAAAGCTTTGCTGGATAGAGCAATCTTGGATGTAGGTCCTTGCCTTTCACGACCTGGAATACTTCTTTCCAGCCCCTTCTTGCCTGCAAGGTCTCTTTTGAGAAATCAGCTGACAGTCTGATGGGAACTCCTTTGTAGGTTACTGTCTCCTTATCGCTTGCTGCTTCTAGGATTTTCTCCTTCATTTTTACCTTGGCTAATGTAATTATGATGTGTGTTCCTCCTTAGTGTGTTCCTCCTTGGGTCCAACTTCTTTGGGACTCTCTGAGCTTCCTGGACTTCCTGGAAGTCCATTTCCTTTAACAGATTGGGGAAGTTCTCCTTTATTATTTGTTCAGACAACTTTTCTACTTGTTGCTCTTCCTGTTCTCCTTCTGGTACCCCTATAACTTGGATGTTGGAACATTTAAAGATGTCCTGGAGGTTCCTAAGCCTCTCCTCATTTTTTTGAATTCTTGTTTCTTCATTCTTTTCTGTTTGGTTGTTTCTTTCTTCCTTCTGGTCCACTCCATTGATTTGAGTCCCAGTTTCCTTCCCATCACTGTTGGTTCCCTGCGCATTTTCCTTCATTTCACTTAGCATAGCCTTAATTTTTTCATCTAATTTGTGACCAAATTCAACCAATTCTGTGAGCATCTGGATCACCAGTGCTTTGAACTGTGCATCTGATGGGTTGGCTATCTCTTCATTGCTTAGTTGTATTTGCTGTGGAGCTTTGATCTGTTCTTTGGTTTAGACCATTTTTTTTTTGTCTTGTCATGCCCGTTACGTATAAGGGGTGGAGTTTTGGGTGCTCACCAGGGCAGGGCAACCCAGTTGCTGGGTTGTGACGTTGTATGTGGGGCAGGTGTCTGAGAGGGAACAATAGCACTTGCTCCACTCTGCGTGGGACTTCAGTTTCTTCCACTGCTTCCCCGAAGCAAACTAGGTTTTCTGGTGCTA
This sequence comes from Tonatia bakeri, assembly GCA_004024845.1. NCBI lineage: Eukaryota > Metazoa > Chordata > Mammalia > Chiroptera > Phyllostomidae > Tonatia > Tonatia bakeri. The sequence goes on along the minus strand of PVIA01018840.1, from coordinate 2,390 downwards.
ATTCCTGTGTGGGTGGGCTTGTGCATGTTCTAGGACCCCGTGGGTCTCTCCAACGACCTCTCCTGTGAGGCTGGGAGTCTCTCCATGCACCTCAACCTCCACAGATGTTTTCAATCAGTGCCCCAAGGCTCTATTTCCCAGTGCTGGGACCCTGGGTTGCACGCAGTGCCTCGCTTCACAATCTCCGTCTTTCTGGGTCTACCGGTTGCCACCTGCGCCCAGGGTCAGCCCTCTGCATTCTTGTGTGCCCAGGATGCCTTACATGCCCGGTCCCACCGCTCTTTGTGCCGTGACCCTTTTCTGCCCAGCTACCCATCTCCATCCCTCCTACCAGTCTGGATGAATCTGTCTATTTTAACTCTTTGGTTGTCTGACTTTTATACAGTTCAATTTTCTGTCAGTTCTGGTTGTTATTCTGTTTCTAAATTGTTGTTGTCCCTATTTTGGTTGTGTGAGGAGGCACAGTGTTTCTACCTATGCCTCCATCTTGCCCAGAAGTCCTATATTTTAGTTGTAATTTTGATGTGGTTGTGGGAAGAGGAAAGCCATGTCTCCTTACACCACCATCTTGACCCAAAGCCAAGATTAACTTTTTCTCTCGCCATTCTGTTGTAAGATTTATCCACACTGTTGTATGGAGCTGTGGTTTCCCTCATCTCATTGCCATCCAGTCATCCCCAGGATGCCTCTACCCCATGAACCCATTTCCCTTTTATGGGGCATTTCAGTTGTCTGACGTTTTTTTTTTTACATTATGAACACTGCCACTGTGAATAGTTTCCTCTTGAAATGTCACTTGGATTTCATCATCCAAATTGTAGACTTTGAGTTACTCCTGGCTCACAGAGAGTCCTGTTCAGCTCCCACTTCAGCCTTCACAGCCCCAGAGCCCAGGTTTGGCTTCTCAGCAGTAGAGGCCGCCTTCCTGCCATCCACTCCCCAACACTGGTGCTGGCAAACTAATGAGGCAGAACAGAGCTCTCCTGTGTGTAACAGCTCTGCTTCTCCATGCGCTTACAACAGGAGATGGGACAATGTTACAGTTGAGGACAACCTGTCAATGGTCAGATCTTTTTTTCCTTTTTCCCAATGTGTACTAAGCTTCAACTGTTTAACCATGGGAATAACTTGATAAGTTACAAAGCATATAGTTGTTTACTTTCTCTGTGTACACTCCATTGGGCTGGGACCACAAAGGGACCTTCCCTGAAGGTGCTTACTGTCTGGATGGGAAAACAGGGACTTAGATGCAGTACTGTATTTGCTGAGTATAGGCATGCAGGTGTGCAGGTCTCATTGTAATTTTACAAGGATTTTAAAAATATATGAATATTTTTCTGTCTCTTTGTCTCTGTCTCTATGTATATATGCATACATCAAATGTGATTTTATTTATATAAATTCAGTATCATCTATCTTGAAATAGAAGAGGAAACCAAATCTTGATTGGTGAGTTATCACTTTTATAGATCATAAAGTTTCTAAGCTAATATCCTGTTTTCAACTCTTCTAGTTGGAACCACTCAAAAGTTCCCCTAGAGAGATGGGAGTAAATACGACTTTTAGCTGCTCTTTTGTTTTTGTTTTAAGTTTTTTAACTTTTTAAAATTGTTGTTCAAGTACAGTTGTCTCCATTTCCCCACTACCACTCCCCACCACCCCAGCCATCCCCACTTCCCACCCTTGATCCTAAGCCCCTTTGGTTTTGTCCATGTGTCCTTTATTATAGATGTTTCTGAAAACTCTTCCCCCTTTTCCCCCCATTACCATCTCCCACTTCACCTCTGGTTACTGTCTATCCTTAATTTCAATGTCTCTGCTCATATTTTGCTTGCTTTTTTGTTTTGTTGATTAGGTTCCACTTATATGTGAGATCATATGGTATTTGTCTTTGCCCGCCTGGTTTATTTCACTTAGCATAATGCTCTCCAGTTCCATCCATGCCGTCGCAAATGGTAGGAGCTCCTTCTTTCTTTCCATTGCATAGTATTGCATCGTGTAAATGTACCATAGTTTTTTGATCCATTCATTTACTGATGGGCACTTAGGTTGCTTCCAGCACTTGGCTATTGTAAAATGTACTGTGATGAACATTGGGATGCATAGACTCTTTTGGATTGGTGTTTCAGGGTTTTTAGGGTATAATCCCAGCAGTGGAATTGCCAGGTCAAAAGGCAGATCCATTTTTAGTTTTCTGAGGAAATTTCATATTGTTTTCTACAATGGCTGCACCAGTCTGCATTCCCATCAACAGTGCACTAGGGTTTCCTTTTCTCTGAATCCTCTCCAACACTTATTGTTTGTTGATTTCTTTATGATGGCCACTCTGACTGGTGTGAGGTGGTATCTCACTGTGATTTTAATTTGCATCTCTCTGATAGCTACTGATG
>PVIA01018839.1:0-11839 GCA_004024845.1 Tonatia bakeri | reverse complement strand
ACAACTATGTAACAATTGTATAATGCTTTCTGAACAAGTTCTTCCTAGTGAAACTGTTGTAAATTAATCTAAAAATACTCAAATTATAGTTTCAGTGATTTAAAATACAGAGTTCACATTTTGCACTCTGCTGAAGAAAGTAGTCATTATGCCATCTTTCCAATCTGTCTCCTTGAAAGTGTGCTGTCTACCTCCCCATCGAGCTTGTGCACATTTTTTAAAAATAAGTGCATTTTATAGGAATCAGCTATTTGCTTAAGGTATATACCATCATGTTTTCAAAACTCAGAATGAAAACTACATGACAGTTTAAGGATATTCACTCAGTGCACATGAACAGTCGGCACCTAAAAATGTTTGTGAACATCAGCTCAGTTGTACTTACATAATTTTGTAAAGAGGGTAGCCTAAACTTTGACAGTGTGTGGGTCACAAGGTCATTTCACTACATGACCAAATATTAATTTTGGATGCAACTAAGTGTGATGGATATCCATTATCACAGGCCTCATAATTACTGTAGTTCTCCTTCGGTTTATTCTATACTTTGCTAAAGATTGAACATATTGAAGCAAAGGAAAGAGATGTAGTGGAAAATGAACAAAATTTAAAACTACAAAATAATAAATTCCTAATAATATTTCTTTCCAACATCCAAGATTCTTCAACTCAGATAATACATGGTTAACTTTTCAAGTTTAAAGAAAAAATAAAATAATATGAGTTATTTTGTTATTCCCTTTTGTAGATCTTGGATTTTTTTCTTCGTGTAGGAGAGCTTCTGTGCTAGGAATTCTGCTTTTTATAACTTTGTATGAATTTGTTCTTGCATTTCAACTTCTCTTATAAGTCTTAATTGTGACTTTGTCATTTGCTTCAATTCATATTTAACCCATGAGAAAACTTCTTGTAATGCATGTCCTAGAACTTAACCAACTTAATAAGATATTTTGTCATAAGGGCTGATTTTCAAGTTTAAAGAGGTAGTCTTGCTTTTGCTTACTTACACAATTTGCAATGCGTTGGGTTTAATTAAGTGACAGAATAAATTGACCACAGCAATCAGGAAGTGTTTTGATCCAGATTATTGGAATGGAAATTTTACTTTGCTTTCCCAGTTAGGTACAAGCCAAAATCTTTCACCATTACAGCTGACAACAAGAATTTGCTCCATATCCCCTAATACAGTTTGTAAGCAGGTACAGGCCAGGGTGTATGTGACCGAGGTTATAACATTCTGATATATTAGGCTGTAGTCATGAATCTAACCCATTAGAAACAAGCTCCATTCATCCACTTAGCTGTCATTCTGACTATAAATGTAATGCTGTTATGGTGAGGGCTGAGACCACTGCTCACGCCAGATGTTGTTAGGAATTCAATCCATCCTATGTATAAACACTAGCTCCTTCAAACAAGGTATTGAGTGAATTACATATTGAGTGGTGAGTTTCTTGGCATCTAATTATCCAACTCAAAGAAACATACTTTTCTAATTGTTCCTGAGGTTTCTGTTTAACACATAAATAAAAAAAGGATTTGATGAAGGAATTGTATGATGTTGGCAACTGTAAAAAAATTCTACTTATTATAATGACTGTTTTATGGTTGCTTTTACTTATTTTATAATTATAGTTTCCTAATTCCTCTGTTACTAAAAATTAAATATCTTTCAGATATGATATTGTTAGATAAATTTTAGGAAGAAACTATAAACAACATAAAATATATCTATTTATACCTTTTTGTATTATATTACAATCCTGTACATATATTAATATATTATAACATGACAGCAAAAATAGAAGAAAACTTTTTAAAATTCAACTAATCACTGTTAGAACTCGGTTCTACTGATTCTTGGGCCATTGTATCACATAATAGAAATTAATTTTTCCTCTCAAAATTATACAGAATTGATAAAGGACTACATGGTTGTTATTAATGTTTTTTCATTTATAATTTTCTTACTTTCAAAAAGGAGGTGGGCAGTTAGAAAGAAGCAAATGTTTTCTAGTTTGACCCTTTTTATCTAGTCTTAAGGAAAAGTCCAACTTAGCTAAGGATATGAATTCCTCTAGCCTGTGCCTAGATTTTCCTTTTCAGCCTTACTGACAATTCCACAGTTTATCGCCTGATGTACCAGCTTCTCAGCATCCTATGATGATCTTTTCCCATTCCTTGGATCCACATGACTTGGCTGGTGCTAAATCATAAACTTGGGGTGCCCTCCTCTCCTGTCTTCTTCTACTGATACTCTCACATCTCATGTCAACTCTTCTCCAATTATTTTCCTTTGTTTTCTTATTGAGATGTAATTGACATATAACATTGCTTCAGGTATACAACATATGTATGTATGTGTGTGTGTGTGTATACAAAGACTATATATTCATCTGTATCTATATCTATATAATATGCATTCATATATACCTACAGACATACATACCTATACATATATATAGTCCAGCACAAATAATGTCCCTTTTTATTACAAAATATTTTATTATAAAATCATAAGCATGTATACTGTAACATAACAATATCACACTCAGGCATACCACATGACATTTAAGGTGAAATGTTAAAATTAAAACTATAAATTATTACACCCATATTTATAACCAACCATACTCAAGGAGACATAACTTCTTCCAGACCCTGTGTGTGTGGTTATGTGTGTGTATATACACACACACATATCTATACATACATGTATATACATGTATATGTGTGTATATGCATATATATGAATGATTGCAATGTCTCATCACAAATAGTTACAAATTTTCTTGTGATGAGAACTTTTAATATCTACTGTTAAGATATTTCAAATTTATAATACAGTGTTATTAACTATAGTCACCATGCTGTACATTACATTAATAGGACTTACTTATCTTGTAACAGGAAATTTGTATCTTTTGACCACCTTCACCCACTTCACTCATCCACCATTCCTACTTCCAGCAACTACTAAACTGTTCTCGGTATCTTTGAGTTTCATTTATTTTTTTTTTTTTTTGATTCTACACATAAGTGAAATCATATAGTATATGTCTTTCTTTATCTGACTTATTTCAGTTAACATAATAGCCTTAAGTTTTTTCATGATGTAGAAATGACAGGATTTCCTTTAATTAAGACTGAATATAATACATAACATATATATTTAATATAAATTGTTATAATTATTATATACACCACATTTCATTTTATTTTACTGTTGTTCAAGTAAAATTGTTTGCATTCCCCCCCGGCAATCCCTCCCAGCCATCCCCATCTCCCTCCCCTGATTCTAACCCCCTTAGTTTTGTCTGAAACCCTATCCCCCTTTTCACCCCATTATCCCCTCCTACCTACCCTCTGGTGACTGTCAGATTGTTCTTAACTTCAATGTTTCTGGTTATATTTTGCTTGCTTGTTCATTTTGTTGCATAGGTTCCACTCAAAGGTGAGATCATATGGTATTTGTCTTTCACCACCTGGCTTATTTCACTTAGCATAATGCTCTCAAGTTCCATCCATGCTGTCGCAAAGTATAGGAGCTCCTTCTTTCTGCTGCATAGTATTCCGTCATGTAAATGTACATGGGTTTTTTATCCATTCCCTTACTAATGGGAACTTAGGTTGCTTCCAGCACTTGCCTATTGTAAATTGTGCTGCTATGAACACTGGGGTTCTTATGGATTGGTGTTTCAATGTTCTTAGGATATAATCCCAGCAATGGAATTGCTAGGTCAAAAGGCAGTTCCATTTTTAGTTTTTTGAGGAAAATCCATACTGTTTTCCATAGTGGTTGCACCAGTCTGCAATCTCACCAACAGTGTACTAACCACCCCTCTTCTCCACATCCTCTCCATCAGTTGTTTGTTGATTTGTATATGATGGCCATTCTCACCAGCGTGAAGTTGTATTTCACTGTGGTTTTAATTTGAATCTCTCTGATGGCTAGTGATAGTGAGCATCCTTTCATATGTCTCTGGGTCCTCTTTATGTACTGCTTGGAGAAGTGCCCATTCAGGTCTTTTGCCCATGTTTTAATTGGGTTGTTTGTCTCCCTGGATTGGAGTTGTGTGAGTTCTTTGTATATTTTGGAGATCAAATCCTTGTCCAAGTTATCATTGGTGAATGTGTTTTCTCACATGGTTGGTTGCCTTTTCATTTTAATGCTGTTTTCTTTAGATGAGCAGAAGCTTTATATTTGATGAGATCCCATTTGTTTATTCTTTCCTTTGTCTCCCTTGCTCTAGGGAACATATCAGTGAAAATATTGCTTTGTCAAAAATCTTAGATTTTCCTGAATATGTTTTCCTCTAGGACATTTATGATGTCAAGACTTATATTTAAGTTTTTTATTACCTTGAATTTATTTTTGTGTATGGTGTAAGTGGGTGATCCAGTTTCACTTTTTTTGCATGTAGCTGTTCAGTTCTCCAAACACCATTTATCAAGGAGGCTATTTTACTACATTTTATGCTTATGTCCTCTTTGTCAAATATTAATTGACTGTAGAGACTTGGGTTTATTTCTGGGCTCTCTATTCTGTTCCATTGGCCTATGTGCCTGTTTTTAATACAGTACCAGTCTGTTTTTATTATAGTGGCCTTACAATACAGTTTGATATCAGGTATTGTGATCCCTCCTACTTTGTTCTTCTTTCTCAAAATTGCTGCAGCTATTTGGGGTTGTTTATGGTTCCATATAAATTTTTGAAGTGTTTGTTCTATGTCTCTGAAATATGTCGCTGGTATTTTAATAGGGATTGTATTGAAACTATAAATTGCTTTGTATAATATGGACATTTTCATGATGTTAATTTTTCCAATTCATGAGCACAGTACATGTTTCCATTTGTTTGTATCTCCCTTAATTTCTTTCATCAGTGTTGTATTGTTTTCTGAGGATAGATCTTGTACTTCCTTAGTTAGGTTTATTCCTAGACACTCTGTTTTTTCTTGTTCTAATATCAAAAGGGATTTTTTGTGTGATTTCTATTTCTCATATTCCATTGTTGGAGTACAAATATGTCTTTGATTTCTGAATAGTGGCTTTGTTTCCCACTGTTTTACCAAATTCACTTGTTAGGCCCAGTAGTTTTTTTTTCTGGAGTTTATACAATTTTCTATGTACACTATCCTGTCATCTGCAAACAACAAAAATTTTGCTTCCTCCTTTCCAACTTGGATGCCTTTTATTTCCTTTTCTTGTCTGTGGCTATGACTTCCAATATCAGGTTGAATAGGAGTGGTGACAGCAGACATCCTAGACTTGTTCCTGATCTTAGTGTGAAAGCTTTAGTTTTTGCTCTTTGAGCATGATATTGGCTGTAGGTTTCTCGTATATGGCCTTTATTATGTTGAGAAATGCTCCCTCTATTCCCATTTTGCTTAGTGTTTTTATAATAAATGTGTGCTATATCTTATAAAATGCATTTCTGCATTTATTCATATGATCATATGATTTTTGTCTTTCCTTTTGTTTATGTGATGTATTATGTATATTGATTTCAGGATATTATACCATCCTTGCATCACTGGGATGAATCCCACTTGATCATGGTGTATGATGATTTTAATGTATTTCTGGATGTTGTTTGCCAATATTTTGTTGAGGATTTTAGCGTCTATGTCCATCAGCAATATTGGACTGTAGTTCGTTTCTTTTTGTTTCTTTATCTGGTTTTGGGATTAGGATGATGCTGGATTCTTAAAAAGAGTTTGGGAGATTTCTGTCCTCTTGGGGTTTTTTGGAATACTTTGTGAAGGATAGGGGTTAGCTCTTCCTTAAATGCTTTGTAGACTTCCAAGAAACAATCTAGTCCAGTGCTTTTTTGTGCCTGGAGTTTTTTGATTTCTGCTTTAATTTCATCAGCTGTTATTGATCTGTTCAGGCTTTGCGTTTCTTCTTCATTGAGGTTTGGAAGATTATAATTTTCTAGAAATTTGTCCATTTCACCTAGATTTTCAAATTTCTTGGCATGTGCTTCTTCATAGTAATTTCTTACAATCCTTTGTATTTCTTTGGTATCGGTTGTAGTGTCTCCTCTTTCATTTCTGGTTGTGTTTATTTGTGTCCTCTCATTTTCTTCATGAGTCTGTTTAAAGTCTTGTCAATTTTGTTTATCTTTTCAAAGAACAATTTCCTTTATTTATTGTTCCTTAGGCTTGTGCTTTTAGAAACTATGTCATTTGATTCTGTTCTGATCTTGGTTATTTTCTTCCTTCTATTTGCTCTGGGTTGTCTTTGTTGTTGTTCCTCCTGTTCTTGTAGGTGTTGTGATAGGCTGTGTATTTGAAATATTTCTATCTTTTTTAGGTAGGCCTGTATCACTATGAGCTTCCCATTCAGGACTGTGTTCGTTGTGTTCCATAAGTTTTGGATTGTTGTGAGTTTTCTTTTTTTTTTCCAGTAACTTTATTTCTTCCCTAATTTCATTCCTTACTCATTCATTGTTTAACAGAATGCTATTCAATCTCCATGAGTTTGAGTTTTTCTAAGTTTTTCCCTTTAGGTTGGTTTCTAGTTTCAGTTACTTGTGGTCAGAAAATGCTTGTTATGATTTTAATTTTCTTGAATTTGTTGAGGATTGTTTTCTGCCTATCATGTGGTCTATCTCTGAAAATGTTCCATGTGCATTTGAAAAGTATGTGCACTTTGCTTTTAGGGGATGAAAATTTCTATATATATATATATATATATATCAGTTAAGTCAATTTGATCTAGGACATTGTTCAATGTCACAATATCTTTGTTGATATATTGTTTGGAAATCTATCCATTTTTGACAGTGGCAAATTAAAATCCCCTACTATAATTGTGTAACTGTCAATATCTTTCATGAAGTCCTCCAAGATTTTCCTAATATATTTGGGTTACTCCTATGTTAGGTGCATATAAATTTATAATGTTTATTATAATGTTTTTAATGTATTCTTCCCTTCAATATTTTGAAGTGATCTTCTGTGTCTCTTTTTATGGCTCTTGTTTTAAAGTCTATTTTTTCTTATATGAGAAAAAATGCTGTCCAGGCTTTTTTTCCTGTTTATTTGCTTGGAATTTTATTTCCAGCTCTTCACTTTCCATCTGTATAGGTCTTTTGTTCTGAAGTGAGTCTCTTGTAGGCAGCATATGTTTAGGTCATGATTTCTTATCCATTCAGCTATTCTATGTCTTTTGGTTGGAGTGTTTAATCCATTTACATAAGGTTATTATTGACATGCACTAATTCATTGTCACTTTACTTCCCTTGTTCTTGTGATCCTATCTATTTCGTTCTTTTTCTTCCTTTCCTTAAAGCAGACCCTTTAGTATCACTGGCACTGCTGGTTTGGTGGAGGTGTATCCTTTGAGGCCTCTGTTGTCTGGGAAATTCCTTATTTGTCCTTCCATTTTAATTGAGAAGCTTGCTGGATAGAGTGGTCTTGGTTGCAGACCTCTGACTTTCATTAATTTGAATATTTCTTACCAATCCCTTCTGGACTAGAGAGTTTCCATTGAGAGGTTAGTTGGCATTCTTATCTGGGCTCTCTTGTATGGTACTTCCTGTTTCTTCCTTGTTGCCTTGAGGTTTTCTCTTTGTCTTGGAATGTTGACATTTTAATTATTTTGTATTTTGAAGTGGACCTCTTTGGGTTACTCTTGATTGGTACTCTGTGTGTTTCCTAGACTTGTATGACTTTTTCTCTCCTCAGATTAGGAAAATTTTCCATCATTACCTTTTTGAACAAGTTTTCTATCCCTTGCTCTTCTTCTCCTTCTGGTATCCCTATTATATGGATATTATTATGTTTTATGTTGTCCTGCAGTCCATTAACATCTCTTTGTTATTTCTGAGTCTTTTTCCCTTGTCTTGTTCTTTCTGGGTGCTTTGTTCTACTGTATCTTTCATTTTGCTGATTCTATCCTCTGCTTCATTGAGCCTGCTTTTCATTCCTTCTATTGTGTTCCTTAGTTCACAAATTGTATTCTCCATTTCCTCTCAGCCTTTATTAATAGTTTTTATTTCCTTTTTCATGTTGATATAGTTTGCAATGAGTTCATTGTAGTTTCCCTGTAGTTTTTGGTAATTCTCAGTGAGCTCATGGAGCTTCCTTACAACTATTGTTTTGAACTCAATATCTGATAGGTGACTTTCCTCTCTTTCATTTAATGTTCTTTCTGAGGCTCCCTCCTTTCCTTTTGTTTGGGGTTGGTTTCTTTGTCTTCACATTGTTTTGAAACTGTTGGGGTCCACCCTGCCTGGTCTCAGGAAGCTGTAACCCCCCGAGGCTAAGGCTTAGTAAGAGACCTCTGAACCAGAAGACACTAAGGAAACAAAATGTATTTCCCTGTCAGGAGTGCTGCTTCTGCTCCTTCCCTGGCCCCCAATGCTTGATCAGTTAGCCAACGACAGGTAAGATTTCCCATGGGGGAAATCACCTAAGACAGGCATGATCACATGGGGGCCTCAGGGAAGGAATTGGGGGGCTGTGGAAATGAAGGGGTAATCAACATCAACCCCTGCCCCCTTGGCTTTGTCAAAGCCTGAGTCCTTGTTCTTAGTTGTGAGAAATCCAAGTCTCCTGGCTGCCTTTGTCTCCTCTGCCTGACTCAGGCCTGTGGAAATAACAGGGGAGGTGCAATCTGGACCAGAGTTGGCAGACCCCCAGGGTAATTAGACCTGAGGCATAGGATATGCAAGATCCTGTGAGACCTGCTTGCTAAGGATGCTCTTGAATAGGAAGGCACAGGCAGAAAATGAAACTAGCCCTGTAGTCTTTTTAAATGATAAAACCCCAAAATCTCAGCCCAGAATCCCAGTGTGAGTTCTGCCACCCCCTTTGAAAGCTATCTGTTCATTTGATCTTCCCTGCCAGACTGTAATCCACAAACTGTATCTGTATTCTTAATAAAAGCTACTCAGGTGGCAACTGGGGGTGCTCTACAATAGAGAGAGTGGCCATGCCGTTCCTATTCCTCCACAGGACTCGTCGTCTGTGTGTATGTTTTCTCATGTTTCGAGCATCTGCAGCAGCGATGGATACTGCTGGCTGGTATCCATCTCATGAGACTCTTCTTGTTCACCTCCGCTTCTTAAATTGATCTGTTCTGACACCCTGGGTTTGTGGTGTGAACTACTAGGTTGAAGACCTGTGACATTAAGTGGTGCAATCTCCTTCATCTCCTGAAATTGGTGCTCTTGAGATGCTGTTTATATTGGCTCTGAGTATGTCTTTGGGTTTTATTGTTGTTGGGCCTTTTTTGATGGGTGTTTCCCTCCAGCTGGTTTACTAAGTATCACTCCACCATGTCTTTTATGCTATTGTGCAGGTGCAGACAGGTTGTATTGAAGCTGCTTCTTCTGTCTGTCCAAGGTTCTAAGACTTTTCTTTCACTGTTGCTTAGTTGTTTGTTCTGGGTAATTTCTCCATCATTTAGTTGTAATCCCAGTTTGGTCCTGGTTGGAGGTTAGTGTGTCATCCACTCACGCCTCCACCATCTTTTTTTATTATCTATTGGTGGTTCCTATATTGGTGGATTCTCTCTTCCAGCAGGTATATTGGTGTTCAGAACTCCTATGTACTCTTTTATGTGATCAGTTTAAAGGGGAAAGCAAAATGTATTAAGATAGTGGAAGTGCTTTTTATGAGATCTGAAGAACCAACCTGTAGAGCAGAGATAGGAAATATTTTGCATAAGTATAGTGTTAACTGTGATATTTCACCCAACTAGCCACTTTTTAGAAAGGATGGAAAGGAGATAGAACTCTTGTTAGAGGGAGAAAGGATTATGAGTAGGTTCCAGAAAACAATGAGGTTGTGGAATATCAGAGTATGAGATATAGTGAGAGTAAATGATAGAAAATAGGTGTAGTGTGTGAGAGTAGAGTTAATCACAACAGTAATAAAGTTCTGGAAGTCAGTGAAATCGGCCAAGATTTGGGAAAGATGCTGTGTAGTATTTACAATTGTATGGCATGACAATTATTTACAATAATACTGGAACAACATTCATATGCCAGAATCTATATTATCTGAATAACAAGAATAGGAAGTATACAACCTATAGTTGTATGCTATTCGAACACAAGCAAAGTGAAAAGAAAGAGTATTAGAAATACACTATGAAAGAGAGAACAAGGAAAAACAAACAATGAAATTAAACAAATAAATAAAATGAAGAAAACTAAACAGAAAGAGAAATAAAAAATGCTAATAGGAAAAAGGGAACATGGCAGGAAGATAGGTGGGAATGGTGTACACTTTCCCCTGCATACAGGTGAAACACTGAGCCAGTCTTCTGAGGAAAAGAGTGAACATCCAACAGCACCCCAGCATATATGAAGATTGGAGACCAAATATTGTAGATGACATTTGAAAAGCAGACAGTAAGGAGAGTGCTTCAGGACAATAAGGTCCCTGGGACCAGCATGGGAACCAGAGAAGCTGCAGCCACAGGTCTGACACCCACTAGGTCTGCCACAGGGTTCTTGGGAGAGAGCCAAGTCAAGGCTCCCTCCCTTGCCAAACAAGGTTTGAGCAGCACCAGGAGAGACCTGGTTGCTTGAAGTCACAGAGAGGGGAAAAAGGAAGAAATGGCAAACACACAGGGGCTGTGAGTACCCATGGAGACTGTGGTCACTGGAGAGGGAGAGTTGAGACTTGGTCCATAATGGGCCCTGACCTGGATAGTCCCTGGTCTAGTTGGAGAGGTGGGTTGTGTGAGAGACCAGACCCTTGTATGGAGCAGCAGGCTTAAGCAGGAGGGGATTTCAAAAATAGAAGGTGAAAAAAGAGACACTCAGTGGCTGTTTGGGGAATTCTCCTGCAGCAGCCACTCCAGCCTCCTCCCAACCCAGCCATGTGGTACTCCCATGGTGGGGTGGAAGGCCCTGCTCTCACACCCATAGCACCGGGAAGAGTGTGTACCCAAACCTGCGGGACTGGAGACTGCTCATACCACCACACCTGCAGGCCCTGGAAGTTGTGCGCCTGACAACCCTGTGCAGAGGCACCATGCACCCAACCCCTGTAACCTTGGGAAGCAACAGAGGAGGTATGCACCTGCAAACACAACAGCAGCCACAGTGGCACCTCTGCCCTGCAGGGATGACTAGTTCTCTGGGAGAAAGGCAGAGATGCTCTGACAGAGGAGAACTACAGGGCTCAGGGAGTCAGTAATCCCCAAAGATACTTGACTCAGTGTGGGGCTGAACTGACCTGAGGGAGCGCTGAGAGACCCCAGCATCTAGGACAGCAAAGAGCAAGAAGAGGGGTGTAAATTACCCATAATTGGGGCACATTGGGAACAGAATAACTGGTGGACTGAAGGCCTAGGCTAAGCACAGAGGGACACTGGGAGCCAGCATCAAACTGGGGAACTGGGCTGGAGGCTGGCCCCGTGCTCCTCAGGAAGAAAGAAAAGAGAAACCAATTCTCCCTCAACCTGTTGCAGCCAGGAAGACCAGCAGAACTGGCCTGGCCAATTCAAAGCCAGCAGGAGGCTTTTTTTTTAAGTAATTGTTTTCTGTTTTAACTCCTTCTTACTCTCTTTCCTTCTTTCTTGTTTTATTGCTTCTGCCTTGCTTTCCCTTTTTATCTCTTCTTCCTTCCTTTTTTTTTTTAATTCCCACAAGTGAGACAATAAAACCTGGAATTGTGAAAAGACCAGAGTTGGACCCAAAGAGGGGGTCATCCCAACAGCTGAGACAGTGAGACAAATTTCTTTTTGCTATTACAGAGAACTGGCAAGTTATTGTATATTTGTATTATTATTTTTTCATTATTCTTACAGCTTTCATTTTATTAGTATTTTCACACTTCTCTCCTTTCTGTTTAGTCTTCTTCACTTGGCTGGT
>PVIA01018838.1:0-11841 GCA_004024845.1 Tonatia bakeri | reverse complement strand
ATAGAGAATAAGTAGCATAGACAGTAGGTAGAAAATAGACAGGGGGAGGGTAGGAATAGTATGGGACATGTAGACACTAGAGAACTTATGACACATGGACATGAACTAAAGGGGGGAATGAAGGTGGGAGGGGATGGGCAGGGTGGTGGGGAGTGAGGGGGGAAAATGGGCCAACTGTAGTTGCATAATCAATAAAATAAAGAATTAAAAAAAAAGATTTTATTTATTTATTTTTAGAGAGGGAAGGGAGGGAGAAAGAGAGAGAGAAAGAAACATCAATGTGAGGTTGCTGGGGGCCGTGGCCTGCAACCCAGGCATGTGCCCTGACTGGGAATCGAACATGCGATGCTTTGGTTCGCAGCCCACACTCAATCCACTGAGCTATGCCAGCCAGGGCAGGTTACTAATACTTGTTTTCTTCCATAGGTTATTTCTTAATAGGACATCCTTGTATGTAGGCAAAATGTGCTCTCAGGAGCTCTACAAAGATCTGTCATCCAGAATAAATAATACTCCAATTTTTTTGCTCTCTCATATTATAACAGAAAAAAATTGCAAAATAAGAAATTAAGATTAAAATTGTAATCTACAGGAAAGAGAATGCAGGATTTTAAATTCACTCTCGTGGGCAAATTAAGCCATGTCTAGAACCTGGACATGTTGCCAAAGACCCATCTCAGTGTGGAAGATTTATTTCCACACTGAATGGCTCAATGGCTCCTTTTGGCATGTGGTCTAAATTCCAGTAGCCAGCAACAAACTATTATGCAAGATTTTACTTTATTCATCAGACATCACTAAAATATTTTCATGGTAGTTGTAATTAAATGATTTGACAAATATATAGAGTTTTTAAATTTAAATTTCTACTCTATTGTTTAGGCACTACGGACAGGACTGTGGGTACCTATAAGAAATAATAAATCAGGTGTCCTAGATATTTAAGCATATTGTATTCATTAAGAGAGAATTGACTTCTTTGACAGTTTGTTTCTTTTTTGGATACCCACTAGAATTTGAAAATAAAATATACATGTCAAAGAAATTTCTATACATATAATTATTTACTATGATAAAAGTAATAGACACCTAAGAAATTTTACATTGCATTTCCTTTTAACATAGGTAACACAACTAATACTTTTGTGTTAAAAATATCCTGCTGATATTTACAAGATGCCCTGATAATAAGAAATCTTTTCTACCTACTGCATGATTGCAAGTCTCAGAACACAAGAGATTATCTTGATAAATACTTATTAACAAAAGATTTAGTACTTACTCTCCAATCCAAAAAAAAATATTTGAATATTTTCCTTCTGGGAAAAACACTATCTTTAACAAAGTTTTGTGAACTCATACAATCAATATATAATCCTTTTTTTTTTTGCAACTTTGATTCAGCTGGAGATGTTTAAGACATTAGTTTTCAATAGCACAAAATTGATCTTTACATGGCTTTAGACTTCATTTATTTTTATTTTTTTTATTTGTTTGAGCTGTTGTAATCTGAACCCTAAGCATAAAAATTTCACTTTGGAGCTTGAGATTTTACAGAACATACTCACCCCAAAGGTGCTGTTGTTACAAAACATGTTAGTAATAATGGATGGAAGATACAATGAAACCCATCCCTTCTACAAGAAAAGCAATACAAAGAGTTTCTTTCTACTGGTAAGGAATAATGCTACTTCCTATACTTGTGACATTTTTTAACTCTCTCTAATCAATACATACCAATTAGATACTTGATGTTGTTAATTACCAATACTAAATGACAACTCCTTAAGCCCCAATGATATGTCAGGGACAAAATCTTTGGCCCAATCAAGAGAAAGAATAATTGTCTGCCTTTCAGTCTCATTTTTATCATTTATACTTTGTTTTCCTTTAAGCATTCCCCTCACTTCCATTCAGACTGATTTAATTATCATTCCTTTGTTTTCATAGCTGTAAGTATGCATATATTATTTATATAGTGTTGCATCTTAAGCACATAGGCTAAAATAATGAAGAGTCAAAAAAAAAAAAAGCCCTTGGAAAATTCATTCCTTAGGAGGATACCTCACTGAAAACAGACATACCACATCCCAGGAGCCACCCACAAATTGGACCTGACTTTTCTCTATTCAACAAGCATGACTGAAATATTTTTAAAGGTCTGTTTCAGTTTTAGAACTTGAAAAATGTATGATTTGCTTGAATTGAAACTTTCAGTTCATTGTTTGTAATCTAGACAGGCATTTAGAAACAAAGGTGTACTTAACTCTCTGAGATGGCTATGGTTAGATGAAGAGAATAAAGGGTTGATATATACAGCATCTTCCATAAATTGACTGTCAGGGGGAAAGAGGGTGAACCATGTGAGATATAAAAACAACTGTATTATTCTCTTTTGGGAGCCTAATGAACTGCAGTAGTAGTTGGGAGAAGAGAAATAATGATAGTAAATTGAATAGAGATCTCTGGCAAGAAGGCATTCCCACAGATATTCTAACCAACCCAATGCCTCTGATATAGCCAAACTGGTTTCCTTGTTTTCAGTTTAGAAGTATAGGTTGGATTAATCTATAAAGTTTAAATATTAATTTTAAACAAGATCTCAAGCACTTATTTTTGCCCTTCTGAGTATCCTAATGTCCTGATGGTCGCAGTCTTGTGTCTTTGCTGTTAGTGATGGCATATATGAAGCAATCAGGATAAAAAATGTGGTATAGAAATATTTCCTTCTTAATCCTCTTCTCTCTCTCTTATCTGCATCCATGTATTTTAGGACACACTTTGTCTTTAATTACCGATCACATTTCTTTGTGACTGGTCCCATGAGGTAAAGAATTATTCACAACATAGTGAAACTGCTAATTTTTTTTTCTGTTTTTATTTTTTATTTATTTTATTTTTTTTATTTAAATGAATGTTCAAGTACAGTTTTCACCCCCTACTACCATTCAAGTCCTCCCACCCCCCCTCCCTGAAACTGCTAATTTTTGTTTCCCTCTCCTCTCTTCACCCTTTTTTTCCCTATTACATTGATTTTGTAGGGAAAATGTTTTATGGATGCTCCAAATCTAAACAACTCTCCTTTTATTCTAAATAGCTTTAAGACAGTGGGGACTTTAATATGGAACCTTATTTAATCATTTTTACTTCAAAGTAGGTTTTAAATGTAAATAGTATTTTACAAGTCTCAAAAGAAGAGAGAATTTTAAAAAATATATTTCAGGGATTGCACATAGTTGTCATTCTTTTGGTATTGTTTTGTAACTCTTTCAATGGAAAAAATGCAAAATAAAAGCTCATTTATGAGACTTCCTTATTAACTACTGGCAAGGAATAATGCTACTTCCTATACTTGTGACATTTTTTAACTCTCTCTAATCAATACATACCAATTAGACACTTGATGTTGTTAATTACCAATATTAAATTACAACCCCTTAAGCCCAAATATTGTTTTTATTATCCTTAATAACACCATCAAAAATGTATTTATTAAAAGTTTACTGACTGGTAAGCTTGGCTTGGTGCAAGGTGGTGAATTTCAGATATTGTTATGTATATTCAAATGAGACAATTGAAGTATAGACTGTTTAACAGACTTGGAGGAAGTCACAAACCTAACTGGCATTTGAATTCCTGAAAAAGGCCTGATAATAAGTCAGCTGGGATATAGTAGCACAGCTTTCCAAGAAGCCAAAATCATCTAAACCTAATGATGTAGGGTTTCTGTTTTTCCAAGACTGAATTAACAGCTTCCATTGTAATCTTTAAATTGACATTCCTTAAGATGAGAAAGTAAGGGTTTGGGTGCAAACCTGACACATGGCATTTTGCATCCATACTATGAGAAAAATGACATTTAAAATACATTGAAAGTGAGATATTTGCAGCTTTATTTCACAGGCAATATCAGAGAGTAAATATTTACATAGAGCATTGCTGTTAAGGGAGTACTGAAATTCTGCAAAAGAACATGGAATGCTTTTCCTTGTGTAAGTTGCATGTCTGATTTCAGCCAAATCCTACCATCCTATATCACTCACCTATATATGGCCCACCTCTATTAATCACTCATCCTGAAAACACACTGAAAATCCTAAGATATGATTTGACATGAACAGCCCTACTTCTTCAAGAACATTGGCAGATGATTTACGTACTAATTCTGACTCTGATAGAATATGTGCTTTCCAGATCAAAATGGCCACCTTCCATCACATACTTACTACCTTACTCATTCTTACTAGAGTTTCAGAAATAGAATTAAAATTTGAACCTATTTTGATGAGTCCAATTAAGAGTTTAGTGAACAAATATTGACAAAATATGCTGCCAATAGACTATTCTCAAAGAGCCATACTATGAAAATGGACATAAACCATACCTCTCCAACAATTGATTGAAAATTAAATAATCCAGGTAGAAAAATTAAGGATTGTCCAAGAACTAACTTGAATAATTTTTTACACTTTACAAATCAACAAAATTTTATTTTGTCCATAACCTTTGGTCATACAAGTGGTGAGAATTGTGGTAAAAGATGAAAAAGAAACTCTAGAAAAGTTCCTAATATTATTTGCAAGACAACACTGAATTATATGAAACAATTAGAAAAGAAAACAGAATGGGTTAAAATCCCAGATTGAGGGCTATAAGTAATCGACCATTTTGACATTACCAAGCCCCATAAACCTATTCTCGATAGTTGATGTGAAACTTTAAACTCTTCATGAAAAATAGTTTCCCTTAACCTAAATTACCTAGTTATACCTTTATTTAGACCTTATAACAAATGAAGATGTTAAATTAACACTCTCCTTCCAGTCATACTGGGGATAACTCATCAATAAATATTTTAACTTAATTTTTTTAGATTTGATTTGTTTTATTTTTAGACAGAAGAGAAGGGAGGGAAAAATAGAGGGAGGGAAACATCAATGTGTGGTTGCCTCTCCTTCACCCCCTACTGGGGAACTGGCCCACAACCCAGGCATGTGCCCTGACTGGGGATTGCACCAGTGACCCTTTGGTTCACAGTCTTGTGCACAATCCACTGAGCCACACCAGCCAAGGGCAAATTTAATTTTTTTATTATTTATCAAAATTAGAGAGAGAAATATCAATTTCCTGTTCCACTTATTTGTGCATTCATTGGTTGAGTCTTGTGCCCCAACTGGTGATTGAACCCTTAGCCTTAGCATATCAGGACAACACTCTTACAAAGTGAACTACCAGCCAGGATCTCAGGAAATACTTTTAAACAAATAAAGAATAATTACACCAAAGAATGAACTTGTATTACTTATAAAGCCATGCCAGATATATTATTGGAGAGAAAAACAGCAGCATAATCTAGATATTCCTAAGTGTCCAGATGTCTATCACCATATCGACATAATCTAGTTTCTATTTCTTTTGCCACTCAAAAAACAATTCTAAATTTTAACCACAAATAACCCTAGTAATCTGATGTAATCAATAGTTGACAACCTGATTCACTACTGTATTCTGAACCACTTGAGAGCTAAAGAAGTAGTAAGGCAGTTTTAGAACTAAATGTCAACATTTTTATTGATGGAGCTATTGACATACTTGAATTAGGTTGTGTCAAAGGTGGGATTCTTAATGCTGGACCACAGTAATAGAGTGTGTGTGGTAAACTATTGGCCTCTCTCTGCTGGGAAATATCCTGGCATCAAAAGACTTACAGCACAAGGTAGCAAAATAAATATTATCTGCAGAGAGACTGAGCTTAAAGAGAAGGGGAGAGGGTACTGAGTTCTTCATGTCCAGTTTCTTCCCTTGAGTTTACTAATAGGATGATTAACTCTCCTTCCTTTAAAGGAAGGAATTCAATAAGGAAAAACACAAATAAGCCAAGAATTTCCATTTTGTTGTTCTTGCACATAGGCATTCAAGATAAAATAAATATTTCAGTTATTTCTTGCTCTACTCCATCCCTCATAACATATACATTCCAGCAAAACTTACTCTGTGAGAAGATAATGCAATATATACACAGTAGAAGTAGTGGTTAAGAACTCAGGCTCTGGAACCAGATGCAGTTAGTATGTGCTCCAGCTATACAACTTATTAGCTATATAACATGAGGCAAGTTAATCATAGAGTTTCCATATCTCCATTGTGTAAATTAGAGTATAATCATAAGGCCTAATCCATAGGGTTATTTTGTGAGGATCAGATTACTTAATTCATGCAAATTACCTAGTAGACAGACATGTAATGAATACTCAATAAGTTTTAGCTTAAAAGATAAAATACAAATTTGTTACAGTATGATTAGAAGGATGTTTGAAAGTCCTGTCCAAATAATCTGTCTTGATACCCTGTCATATTTCCCTAAAATTATTACTATAACATTTATATTTCAAATTAAGGTTATGGTTCTCCAGAAGACCCATTTTCAAGCAACTGATTTTAAGGAAAGATAACTCAGAAGCACAGGGCATCACATAATCACAGCAGTCTGGTTTCATTTATTAGTTTGTTAATAGAGAATACAGCTCTAATGGGATAGAGCATTATATATCAGAGTTGATAAAGAGGTTTAGGAAAGTTTAAATGGCAACTTTGGTTGCAAATAGTCTAAGATCAGGAACCAAGATAAAAATACAAAATTTTACCTTTTTCACCATTGTGCTGTGGATAAATAAAAAAAAATCATGATCCGCATATGTGTGTCCAATGCAACTGGCTATACCTGGGGTACTTTAATTGGGGAAGGTAATAGTGTCTGTTCCACCATAAGTTGTTTTTGTTATGTATTGGTTTAGGGTGTACAGCTGAGTGGTTAGACAATCATATACTTTACATAGTGTCCCCCTCAATATTTCCAGCACCCCAATGGCAATATGCATAGTTGTCACAATATTATTAACTATGTTTCCTATGCTTTTCTTACTACCTCATGATTATTTTGTCAATGCCAATTTGTGTTTCTTAGTCCCTTCACCTTTTCACCCAGTGTCCCAAACCTCCCACTGCTCTGGCAACTACCAGTTCACTCTCTGTATCTATGAGTCTGTTTCAATGTTGTTTGTTTATTTTGTTTTTTTTAGATTCCTCACATAAGTGAAATCATATAGTATGTCTTTCTCTAACTGACTTATTTCACTTGGTATAATACTCTCTAGGACCATCCATGTTGTCACAAATGGTAAGATTTCATTCATTTTTTATAACTGAGCAATAATTCATTGTATATATGTACAACTACTTTTGTATCCATTTGTCTATTGATGGGCACATGGGTTGTTTCCATAGATTGACTACTGTGAATAACACTGCAAAGAACATAGGGGTGCATATATTCTTTTGAATTAGTGTTTTGGGTTTCTTTGTATAAATATTCACAAGTGGAATCACTGGTTTATGAGGTAGGTCCATTTTTAATCTTCTGAGGAAATTTCATACTGTTTTCCACAGTGGCTGCACCAGTCCGCATTCCCACCAACATTCCCACCAACTGCAAGTGAACTTGCAGTTCCTTTTTCTCCACGTCCTCACCAACATTTGTCATTTGTGGATTTATTGGATGATAGCCATTCTAACAGGCATAAAGTGACATCTCCCACTGTGGTTTTCATTTGCATTTCTCTGAAAACTAGTGACATTGAGCATCTTTCCATGTCTCTTGGCTTCCTGCATGTCCTCTTTGAAGAAATGTGTATTTAGATACTCTGCTTATTTTTTACTTGGATTATTTGGTTCTCTCTCTCTCTTTTTTTTTTTTTTTGGTATTGAGTAGTATGAGTTATTTTTAAATTTTGCATAGTAATCCCTTTTCAGGTATATTATCAGCAAATATATTCTCTCTTTCAGTAGGTTTCTCTTTGTTTTATGATGGTTTCCTCTGTTGTGCAAACACTTTTTAGTTTGATGCAATCTAATCTTTTTTTTTCTTTTGTTTGTCTTGCCCAAGGAGATATGTCAGAAAAAATATTGCTAAGAGAAATACCAGAGACTTCACCAGCTATATTTTCTTCCAGAATTTCTATGGTTTTTAGTCTTACATTTAAACCTTCAACCCATTTTGAGCTTACTCTTCTATAAGATGTAAGGAGATGGTCTAGTTTCATTTTTTTGCATGTATCTGTCTAATTTTCCTAACACCATTCATTGAATAGACTATCTTTATCCCATTGTATGTTCTTGCCTCTTTTGCCAAATATTAATTGACCATAAAGGCACATGTTCATTTCTAGGTTCTTTTCTGTTCCATTGATCTATGTGTCTATTTTTATATCAGTATCATGTCATTTTGATTATTATGACCTTGAAGTATAGTTTGATATTGGATAGCAGGGTATCCCCAACTTTGTTCTTTTTTCCTCAATAGTCCTGAAGTTATTCAGCTTTTTCAGTGCATGTGTGGTTCCATATGAATTTTTTGTTTTATTTTTCTAATTCCATTTGATGTGCCATTGGTATTTTTTTTAATTTTTAAAAATTTATTTATTTATTTTTAGAGAGAAGAGAAGGGAGGGAAAAAAGAGGGAGAGAAACATCAATGTGTGGTTACCTCTCATGTGTCCCCCACTGGGGACCTGGCCCACAACCCAGGCATGTGCCCTGACTGGGAATTGAACGGGTGACCCCCTGGTTGACAGGCCGGCACTCAGTCCCCTGAGCCACACTAGCCAGGGCACCATTGGTATTTTGATAGAGATTTCATTGTTTCTATAGATTCCTCTGGGTAATGTGGACATTTTAATCATGTTAACTCTTCCTATTCTTAAGTATAGTACATGCTTCCATTTCTTTAGTATCTTTGACTTCTTTCATTAGTGCCATATAGTTTTTTGACTATAAGTTTTTTACCTTCTTGGTTAAATTAATCCTATATATATTTTATGTTTTGGTGCAATTATAAATGGGATTATTTAATTTTCCTTTCTCATAATTTATTATTGATATATAAAAGTGCAAACAATTTCTGAATATTAAGTAGTATTTCTTTTTTTAAGTTTATGTTTTTAAAAATATTTTGTTTATTTTAGAAAGGGAAAGGGAGGGAGAAAGAGAAGGAGAAAAACGGTAATGTGTGGTTGCCTCTCACACGCTACCTACCAGGGACCTGGCCCACAATCCAGGCATGTGTCCTATCGAACTAATGACCCTTTGATTAACAGGCCAGCACTCAATCCACTGAGCTATACCAGCTAGCACTTAAGTAATATTTCTTAATGGCCTATTGGAGACCAGATACTGATTATGCCTTCAAATGTAACTTTCAATGGTTTCTTTACATTCTTTTATAAATGACTAGTAATTCTCAAAAATTTATAATATCCCCATCCTGCTCCATAACTGTATTCAGTTAACTGTGTTTCTAAATACTCCTGATTTTCACTGATAGTTTGCTACTTCACTTAGCTGCCTATGAACAGACTGAGTTTATAATGTAATAGTCTCCATTATCCATTGTTTTACTTTCCATGGTTTCAATTACCTATTGTCAACCAAGTTCTGGAAATATTAGAGAAAAATTTCATCAATAAACAATTCATAAATTTTAAATTGTACATTTCTGAGTAGCGTGATAAAATATCACACCACTATGCTCTTTTCCATCCAGGATGTAAATCATTTTTTTGTCCAGCATATCCACACTGTATATGCTATCTGTCTGTTATTCACTTGATAGCTGTCTCAGTTATCACATCACTTTTGAGAGACAGAGACTATATTCATCTGACTATTATAATATATTGTTATGCCTGTTCTATTTTATTGTTACTGTTCTTAATCCCTGACTGCACAATTTATAAATTAAACTTTGTCATAATTATATACTTGTAGGAAAAACAAAATATATAGAGTTTCATATTATCTGTGGTTTTAGGTGTCTACTGGGGATCTTGGAACACATGCCCCATGGATAAGGGGAACTATTGTATATAGGTGAAATCAGTACTCACATAAATGACATATGAATTCAATCTAGAAGTTTCTTATTCCCTAATGTACTACTTTTTTCATTTAATTATTAACTCCTGACGGTCCACTTTTTCTCCTAGTTTACATTACCTACAACTTGTCCATGTAGCTCTTAGAAAAGAAATGCACTGTTGTTAAATATAGATTTGAGAAAACATTTACTTAATAATCATTTTAATTGTAGATTTTTATCTCTGTATGACATAACCATAAAGGGTTTCCATTACCTGTGCCCTTTATAATCCCTGACTACTTTTATGACCATGAATTCATTTCACTTTTCTGCCTTCTTTATTTAGTTCCTAAAATTCTTATCTAATACAGCAGACTCTTATCTTATTGCATTTTCCCTTTTCCCCCTGTTTCCAGAACAGATTTTTCTTTGCCTGGAGATCTTCAAACAGTCCTTTGGGAAGCTGCACTGAATTCATCTAGCACTTCACAATTTCTCTGAAAAAGAAAAATACAATCTGTTGTGCTTTAATTATAATTCCCCTTAGGATATGCTATTCTCCCATAGTTAGGAAGTTTAACACTTCTTCCTAGCAAATCACACTCACTATATTGCTTAGTTCCTCTAACTCTTAAAGCATTTTGTAGTCTGAAATTTCATTTTTAGCCCAATTTAAGTGGATTGGGTCACTGGTTTCCTGCTGTCTAGTTTCTCACATTTCCAATTGATTTACTGAGTTAAAATTGGTTTTCTTCACAGTCAAGAATTGACTAAGATCCATTAGCTTGGCTGCATTTGTTACTCACATATCTAGATTTACTATACTTATTCAAATTCAAATGACTTAGAGGGAGGTAAGTGTACATTAGTGAAGCCTGGATAAAAGAACAGTTTAAACAGAGTGGTTTCATTTTAGCTTATGTTAAAAAGAACATATCTATAAAAAATTCTTAAGAAATAAATTTAAGATATTTTGTCAAATAAAAGCTATTTTGAATTGTTTTAAATGAATAGTGTAAGAATGTTTAATATTTTGTGTTAAATAAAAATAATTCAAAGCTGTTGAAAAAGTGTACTTTTAAAAATAAAGCAGGTAGATGTTATCTCTCCATAATACATAGTATGCATTTTATGTATAGATATAGACACACACATACATACACAAGACCATTAAACCTTTAAAACCTGGTTAATTTTTAAAATTCCTTTTATATTTCAGGTCTCAGAAAAAAAAATTAGCTGCTATTATTTCAGCCTTCCCATGCAGGCAGTTGGTTGTTGTCTCCTTTGTGATCCCTTGCACTGTTGAATTTCTGAGTAATACCACTCATGGTATTTTATTGAAATTATCTACTCACAGCTGGCTGTAACCTCCTTAAATTCAAAGACTACATCAAGCACATTTCTGTGACCATTCCATTTCTAGGGATTCTGGCATAGTAACTAGTTTTTAGTAGGTCTTCAGTATAAAACAAAACCTTCACATTCATTGCATGAATTATAAGTTTAAATTGGTAAGGTCAGAAATGAAGAAGTAACTTTAAATGTCCAATCAGAGCAAAATGATGACCACTATCCCAATCAATTTACCTGATCCTACACAGGGTGTCTATGATTGTGGAATACAATGAGAAATAGATTTGAGCTCCTCCTTAATTTTTGTTATTACTTTCATGATGTATCTTTATGTGGGCATTATCTAATAATTTGAGGTCAATAGAGTATAATATACAAAACAAGAAGACATTTTAGGAGAAACTATAAGGTTTTGCAGAAAACATGCCTAAGTTTCCTCATATCATTGGTATTTTCTATTTCATGTCCTAATATCAGGATACTTTTAGTGTCACATGCAAACACACTTCTTTTTTTAAAACAATTTTTTGTTTTCTTTTCTTTTTTTCTTCTTTTTATTTTTTTATTTAAAT
>PVIA01018837.1:0-11844 GCA_004024845.1 Tonatia bakeri | reverse complement strand
TCCACAGTGAAGGTAGACATTTTAAATTAATATAAAATAAGGTGAAAATATCTATAATAGATAAGGCATCTATAAAAACAATTAAAACACAAATTGAACATTTTCAAGATGAAACAAAATGATTAAAATTAAGTGCAAACTTATAATGTAAAACAGAAAGGAAGCATTTGTATAAAAGTAAGTTCTCTAGGAAGTGAGAATCAAACAGAAGAATGGTTATGTTTCAAGCTGGTTAGGGACTAGCTGGGGAGCCAGAATAATGGTGAAAAGCGTGTGCGTGCGTGCGTGCGTGCGTGCGTGTGTGTGTAGGCAGTGACTGAGGGTGTAGAAAGGAGTCTTGTTTGACAGGAACTGAAATTCCTCCTCAAATAATTCTGAGAGATCAGTAGATGTGCAGAGCTGAACTAAGAAAGGCATTGGAAAAATAGTAAAGAAAGTACATGGTTTAGAAAGACGGAAATGGGAGCAGAGAAAAATGTTAGCTATGAATACCTTTAGGAATGAAAGGTTGATATGAGGGATTAGGCACAGAGATTAGTGTGATGACAATAGAAATAGACCTCAGGAATGGATGGTACGAATACCATGCACCTTTTGAGTTCCCAGATATGCATTAAAAACTGGGTTTTAATGAAGAAGGGTAACACTAAAGGATCAATCCTCATATTGGTGGAGGTCTGCTTCTTTCTTTTGGGGTTAAACACTTTGGAGAAAAATTGACGAAAGAGAGGAAGAGAGGAGAAGAAGAGAGTTACTAGAAATCAGCATCCATTCTCAGATAACTGTTTTTTTTTTCTATAACCAATGGGAATAAAGAGCGACATAACGTCACTTGTCTCCAGCAGATTTCTCTGACCAGTATGTCTTACTTAAAGTTTTGGGTAGAAGTCAAGAAAGACAAGATGACTGAGTTAGATGTTGATTAGAAAGGCTGGAAATTTCCTTTGGTGGAGTGAATAAGGAGGTGGTTAGGTGGTTAGTGAGGAGGGACTATTTACAGAGTAAAGCAAAACATGGAGTGAGGAGGGGAGGAGCTGGGCATTTAGAATGATGAAGACATTACACCTGATTTCTTATACCTGTATGGGAGGTCCCTGGCTATGATTAAAAAGCACAAATAATAAACCGTGGACATTGGTAGCTTGCTGCTATTCCTGTTGTAGAGCAGATGGAGACTGTGAATGAGATCTATTAGCCCAACTCTGGTTGTCATGGATTTTCACAGACAAATGAAGGATGAATCAAATAATAAGTTACCATTTTCTTTCTACAAGGCACTGAATTATGTACTTCCAGACAGTCTATTTCATTTAATTCTCATCATAACCTTGCAATGAGTGGATTGTATCACACCACATTTTCAGTTAACTGCCATATCCTGAGCACACTGAAAAATACTGATTACTTAGTACTGATAAATAAAGTAAGTAATCAATAAAGATTGATTACTAAGATCTGATCAAGATATTAGTTATTTTACATTTATAATACTTTATAGTGAAATAGAGCACACGTAAAGAAAACACATACAGCATAAATGTACAACTTAACTGATTATTATGCCAAAATCCATGGAACCACCACCCATATCAAGAAATGGAACATTGGGCAAACACTTCGCAAGCCCATAATGTGCCTCTTCCCATCCACACTGCTCCTCCACCCCACTGAGATAGCTCACTACCTGGACTTCTACAGCCATCACTTCCTTGCTTTTCAGTGGACCTCCCCAAGCCAGTATTTATCTATAAACCTGCTTAGTAGAATTATATAAACTGAGTCATACAGTAAGTTCTCTTTTGTGACCTTGTTTTTAATTGAGCAGCCAGGAAAAGATGGTCTTGTCAGTTACTGCTGATTGACTAGTTGGGTATCATTATTGTAAAAGTAAATAAAATTTGACACTCATCTCAAACCATCCACAGAATTAATTCCAGTAAAATTATATTTCTGTATATAAAAAAGTAATACAATAAAGCCCTTAGAAGATTATAATAAAGAAAATATGACCTTTAAGGAAAAATTTGTTTTATTTTATTTTTTGTTGAATTTATTGGGGTGATATTGACTAATAAAATTACATAGGTTTCACCCTACCTGGTGTGGCTCAGAGGACTGAGCACCAGCCTGCAAACCAAAGGGTCACCAGTTTGATTCCCAGTCAGGGCACATGCCTGGGTTGTGGGCCAGGTCCCAGTAGGGCTGCTCAAGAGGCAACCACACATTGATGTCCCTCTCTTTGTCCCTCCATTCCCCTCTGTCTAAAATAAATAAAATATTTTAAAAAATTATATACATTTCATGTGTACAATTCTATAATACATCATCTGTATACTGTATTGTGTGCTCACCACCCCAAGTCACGTCTTCTTCCATCACCATTTATCCCATCATTACCTTCTTCTATTTCCCCTCACCCCCCTTTCCTTCTGGGAATCACCATACTCTTTGTGTTTATGAGTTTGTTTGTTTGTTTGTTTGTTTTGCTTAATCCCTTCCCCCTTTTCACCCAGATCCTCAACACTCCTCCCCTCTGACAGCTGTCAGTCTGTTCCCCATGTCCATGCCTCTATTTCTATTTTGTTCATCAGTTTATTTTGTTCATTAGATTCCACATATAAGTGAGATCATATGATATTTTCTTTCTCTGACTGGCTTATTTCCCTTAGCATCATAATCTCCAGGTCCATTCACATGGTCAGAAATAGTAAGATTCCCTTCTTTTTTACAGCAGATTACTATTCCATTGTGTAATTGTACCATAGCTTCTTAATCCACTCATCTACTGATGGGCACTTGGGCTGCAATGAACACAGGGGTGCATATATTCTTTTGGATTAGTGTTTTGGGTTTTGTTGGACACAACCCCAGAAATAGAATCTCTGGATCATAAGGCAGTTTCTTCACACTGTTACCTCCATACAGGAGGGAGGTAACTCCATAATGTTTTCCACAGTGGATGCACCAGTCTGCATTCCCACCAAAAGTGCACAGGGTTCCCTTTCCTCAACATCCTCATCTATACTTCTTTGTTGATTTATTGATGATAGCCACTCTGACAGGTGTGAGGTGAAGGAGAGAAATATATTTAAAATAGAATCCAAAGTTCACTAATCATATAAAAAGCATTGATCAGTAAGCACAAGTATAACATTGAAATTGGGACAGTGAGAAATTATTGGGCATAACTAGTGAGTGGCATGGGATGTAGTAGGAAAACTCCTAAAGACCTTCAGTGAGCATGTCATACAGGGTCTGGAAGCCTCTCATGAGCTAGGCTCCAGTCTCTGTGGTTAGGAAAGAGAAATGAGAATGATGGAGGAGCATGCCCTCGATACTTTGGAAATCACTGAGGGGAAAGGGGCAGTTAAATCTAGCAAACAAGTTGATAAGTAAAATGTGCAAATGCAAAGAGGGGAGGGGAGAATGGCATTCAGAGACTACCTCCCTACTCATCCTCCCAAAGTCAGAAAGAGAAACCCTTCCTAACACCCACCATAATTTCCTCTTGATGCAATGACATCAATGAAAAGTGAAATTTGCCTGATCACCTGCAAATGTCAAACATTATGCTAAGTGCTCTGTAAACCAACATGGGACATAACGGGTGAAATTCACAAAGCAAATACTCATTGAACACCTTCTTTGTTCAAAAGACTGTGCTCGGGGCTGGAAATACCAAGATGGAGACCTAAGGAGGATCAACACCTAATGGGAAAGAAGCACGCATACAGCACTCAGTCCCTGAGTCAGAGACTGCATGTTCTCTGTGTGCCATCCTCCTCTCAGGTCCCAGAGGAACTCCTGACTCAGAGCAGGGAACCATTAGCAGTAGTTGAATTGATGAACAATGTATTAAGAGTAAATATAAGCATTGTAAATTACAATAAAAATTCAAGTGAGTAAAATTAAACAGTAACAAGATTTTAAAATAGTAGAAACAGGAGGTATTCACATAGGTTGGAGTATTTATACAAAATTTGAAAATGTAGCTCATTTGCAGAAGTGAGACTTGAAGCAGAGAAAGACAATATGATTCAGAGCAGTACCAGGCAGGGGGAGGTGAATTAATGTAAGGAGAATTACTGTAAGGACATTGCCTGGAGTGAACACTCAGATTAAACAGTAACAGATGAGAACAGATATGCTGAGAGGACCTGTTGTAGGAACGGCCGTGGAGCCTGGGCAGAGCAGTTACTTCTTCAGGAAGGCGATGAACTGAAATGTACAAATACGAAGCAGCAACACCAACAGCTGGGAAGCCAGGAGTTGTATAGGTACAGGAAGAGCAAGACTAGGGAGGTGGCAATGAGACTGAGGAGCTTTATTTACTAAAGTTCTGTGTCTTTATAGACTTGCACTATTGGATGAGCAGGGAAAGAAAATGAAGAGCATTCTAGAACTGTTTCTTTTCTTCCCTCAGGAGTAGCATCCAAAGAAAGATTCAGTCCTTGATTGCTTCTCCTAGATTCCATTTTTTTTTAAGATGAAGCTGGTTGATTTGCTAGACTAAAGGCCTTTATGAAAATTCCCATCACTTAACAATTCACTTTTCATGCAGCCAATGAGTGAAGTACATCACTTGTCTCCACCACATAATGCCACTGCAGTAGTCCTAGTGGTGCCAGACAGGGGCCCTGGCCCTGAGTGGGTCTGCCCTAGGCTGGCCAGTAGTGTGAGGTTCTTGACTTCATGCAAGAAAGTTTTCACAACATGAGTCCAAGCAATTAAGAGTATGATTATTAAAGCTGGGGACAGTGAAACAAGGAAAGACTTACTTAGCACAGAAGATGCAACAGGAGAGCCTAGGCTGGGCTGCTTTGCTCTGGGGAAGTCAGAGAAAAGGGGGCTTTGGAGACAGGTTCAGGGGTCAGCTCTGTACAAGCTGTTGCTGCCCATTGCTCCCCTGGTCTCACACTTCGTGGGGTCCCTAAGAGTTTAGGAGATGCATGTCTTGGGGAAGGGGAGAAGTGAGGGAGGAAGAGTAAAAAGGGAGCTGGTCCCCAGAGGGAGACCACACACCCTGTGTCCTTTACCTGAGGCCTTTGTCTCTTTCTTACAGATGGGAATCTTAGGGGAGGACTCAGGGGAGGGTTTTATCAAATATTCATCTATTTTCCAGGTGTGCTTTCTCAGGCTCATGGCCTCTACTGATGGCTCAGCACCAGGGAAGGGGGTCATTAGGCATTGCACTTGTTCCTGGTGTTGCCCACCCGGTTTTGCTACTTTTCTGGGCCTGGAGCTGAAATACAACTGAGGCCCAGATGTTGTCTTTAGTGAGGTGTAATCTGACTGTAAATTGTTTAGCCATTTGTTTGGCTATTTGTCTCAGTCATCCTGTTCTACTTGCCAAGGAATTTTTTTAGCTTCTTACTGTCCTGCTTCACTAGCATGAGTCTGGTTTCAAGATCCTAGGAGAAAGTGAAGGAGGGCGGGTTATGAGTTATGTGGTGAGAGGAAGGTCTAATATCTGGAGTTGGTGGGAAGAAATGGGATATGTCTCCGTGGATTTCCAAGAACTCCCCCCTTTTGCTTTTCAAGCATGATTTAATGAATGGGTGTAGAGTACTGTAATCAGGATACTTGTTCCTTTTCAGGCATTGTTGGAAAGCCCCTGGCCAAAATTAAGTGGAAAGGAAAATGTTACGATGCTAACATCTCACTGCTGATAGAAAATTAATCTCTGTGATTGGGATAAGATTGGGAAGACAGGGCAGAGCTAAGAAGAGAAAGAGGGAGAGACAGAGAGAGAGAAAGTGTCATCTCTCCACCTGTTGGTTGTCATGAAAAAGTGCAGGGTCAGTGATGGAAAATAAAATCAAAACTACAATTGTAGGCCCTGATTAGGCATTTTTCAATTTTTTCAATTAACCTTTATAACAGTCCTGAAAATAACATGTTATACCATTTGGGAGGTGATACTAGGAATATGGGAACTATATCTTAACTTCAAAAAGAAAAAATATTCTCCTTGGAGAACACAAATTTAGTAAAAATGTATTAGTGCTGCAATTGTGCAAAGCATTCTTCAAGGCGCTGGTATTACAAAAATTAATGGGATCTGCAGATCTTGTTTCCTGAGGGTTCAGCACCTACATAATCTTACTGTCACACACTGTAACAAGAGCTTCTACAAATTTGTTTAGGAAAAAACAGGACTTCCAGCCAAGATGGAGGTGTAGGTAGACACACTGTGCCTCCTCACACAACCAAAAATAAGGATAGCAATAATTTAAAAACAAAAAAAACAACCAAAACTGACAGAACATCAAACTGTATGGAAGTCTGACAACCAAAGAGTTAAAGAAGAAACATCCATCCAGACCCGTAGGAGGGGCAGAGATGAGCAGCCAGGTGGAAAGGACTTGCGGCAAAGTGGTGGTAGAGGGCTGGGGCAGGCAGGGTGGAGGCTGGTGGAGCGGGTGGTCCCATATTCACATGTGGATAAACCAGGAGGAATACCTGGGGAGTGAGACAGGCCTCGTGGCTTGGGGTCCAGGCATGGGGAAATGAAGCCTCAAACCACTGATTGAAAACAACTGTGGGGGTTGAGGTGGCAGTGGGATAGACTCCCAGCCTCATAGGAGAGTTTGTTGGAGAGACCCACAGGGTCCTAGAGCATACACGGGCCAACCCACCTGGGAGTTAGTACCAAAAAGGCCCACTTTTCTTGTGGGTAGCAGGAGAAGTGACTGCAATGCAGCAAAGAGCGAAGCAAGCACCACTGTTCCCTCTCAACCCCTCCCCCATATATGGCATTACAACACAGAGATGTGGGTTGCCCTGCCCTGGTGAACACCTAAGCCTCCACCCCTTATACATAACAGGCAGGCCAAGACAAAAAAAAAAAAAAAATGGCCCAAATGAAAGAACAGATCAAATCTCTGAAAAAAAAAATACAGCTAAATGACGAAGAGATAGCCAACCTATCAGACGCACAGTTCAAAACACTGGTAATCAGGATGTTCACAGAATTGGTTGAATTTGGTCACAGATTAGATGAAAAAATGAAGGCAATGCTAAGTGAAATAAAGGAAAATGTACAGGGAACCAATAATGACAGGAATGAAACCGGGACTCAGATCAATGGTGTGGACCAGAAGGAAGAAAGAAACATTCAACCAGAAAAGAAACAAGAATTAAAAAAAAAAATGAGGAGAGGCTTAGGAACCTCAGGGCATCTTTAAACATTCCAACATCCAAATTATAGGGGTGCAAGCAGGAGAAGAGGAAGAGCCACAAATTGAAAACTTATTTGAATAAATAATGAAGGAGAACTCCCCCAATCTGGTAGAGGACACTGACCTCCAGGAAGTCCAGAAAGCTCAGAGTCCCAAAGAAGTTGGACTCAACAAGGGACACACCAAGGCACATCATAATTACATTACATGAGATTAAAAATAAGGAGAGCATCCTAGAAGCAGCAAGAGAAAAGAAGACAGTTACCTACAAAGGAGTTCCCCTAAGACTGTCAGCTGATTTCTCAAAAGAGACTTTACAGACAAGAAGGGGCTGGAAAGAAGTATTCCAAGTCATGAAAGACAAGGACCTACATCTAAGATTGCTTTATCCAGCAAAGCTTTCACTTAGAATGGAAGGACAGATAAAGTGCTTCTCAGATAAGGTCAAGTTAAAGGACTTCATCGTCACCACGCCCTTATTTATATGAAATGTTAAAGGGACTTAGCTAAGAAAAAGAAGAAAAAAATATGAACAGTAAAATGACAGCAAACTCACAGTTACTAAGAACCACACCTAAATCAAAAATAAACTAAGAAAACAACTGCAACAGGAACAGAACCACAGAAATGGAGATCACATGGAGGGTTATCAGCAGGGGAGTGGGACAGGGAGAGAGGGGGAAAAGGTACAGAGAATAGGTAGCATAAATGGTAGGTAGAAAATAGACAGGAGAGGTTAAAAATAGTATAGGAAATGTAGAAGCCAAAGAATTTATAAGTACGATCTATGGACATGAACTAAAGGGTGGGAATGTGGGTGGGAGGGGGTGGGCAGGGTGGAGGGTAATGAAGGTGGGGGGGAATGGGACAACTAGAATAGCATAATCAATAAAATATATTAAAAAATAAAATAAAAATAGATTTGTTTAAAACATACAGTGAGAGCATAAATTGGTGGAGCCACTAGTTTTCAAAGGTGGACAAAATTTGTTGAAATGTTTTACAAATCTATAAGAACTTTAAAAATTAAAGAATGGACTTCTCTGTTATGTGAGATAGCAAGACTCATAAAAAGAAGAAAGGGAGTATAATTCAGGTTGATTAAAGGAGAAGAAGGGGGAAAGAAAATACACTAAAATGACAAGCAGGGAGGGCAGAAGATGAAGATCCAAGCAGGGAGAAGAGTCCTGGCTGATATGAGAGAAAAGTTTTCAGTGAGGAATGAGACAGATATAGAGTGGAACCACCTCAACAAAGCAAAAGAACTGTACAGCTGCAGGTAGAAAAGGAAATGAACCAATAAGTCATCTTGGTAACTGCAGTGTGGTTAGAAGGCTAGGAAGTGACAGAATGGAGGGTTTGGATTACTGAGCACTGACATTCTCATAACTGTGCCAGGAAATATCTGTTAAAAAGAAAAAAAGAGGAGTCTTGTCAGAAAGAATTCATCTTCCCTCTTCTCAGAGATAATACTTACAGACTCAGTCCTCAAACCCAGAACCTGCCTCAACAGTTAATTAAGGTTCAAGTTAATTCTTTTTGGGAAGGCACTCCAGCTTTTTGCACTGAGGCATTTTAAAAAAGAAAAGCATTCCTGGAAATCCCCATCCCTTCATTGACATTTCTCTTCAACCAATAGGAATAGAAAGTGAAGCAGCATCACTTGTCTCCAACAGAGGTATCTACTAAGATGGTCTGATCTGATGCCAGGTCCTGGGATGCAGGTGGAAAAGGGCCACAATGACCATTATGTGCTGAATGGGAAAGCTGACAACTAGTTTCATGGAAAGAATTAATATACCATGTGGAGAGCCAAAATACCATGTTTTACAGTTGTGAAGCAGAGTGAAGAGTGAGGATCTGCGTACTCAGTGTTGGGTGGGGAGGGGAGGATACCTGATACTATTCGTGCATCTGTGGTAAGTCCCTGCTTAGTTTGAAAAGAAAGGAAATGGCTATGATGCTGAATTCTCCATGCTAGAGACGCATGAGTACCTGCAGTGGATGAGAAGTAAACTGAGAAAAAGCCCCTGATCCCACGTGCTGATTGTCATAGGACAATTTGAGGGAGTCATGTTATCACACACTGATTGTCTTGCCCAGTGAAGCAGCACTTGTGGGTGTATTATCTCTCAGTCCTTACAACAGACTTGCATTTTTGTCAACTGCTGAATCTTCCGCACCTGAAATAGTTCTTAACATTCAGTAAATATCTGGTCAATTAATTAATAAATAAACAGGATACTAAGAATTAATTAGTTTAAGAGATAAAATATTATACTTATTAGGATTCGAACCCAGCTCTAAGTCCAAAATCCAATAAATTTAGGAATTAAATTTATTAGGTTTTCTGCAATCAGAAGAGTATCCAGAATAAAAACTGACTGCATCTTCTTTTTATGGATTTCACACTCTTCAACTTAATTTTTTCTTCCAATATAAATTATTCTGGAGCTCAGTTAGTGAATATATATTGTACAGTAGAAAAGCACTGTGTTCATTATCATGAGATCAGAATTTGGGCACCTAATCCATATGGTGGTCTAATGATTTACTCTTTTGAGTTTCTATTTCCTCATTGAAATTAAGGGCTTGAATTACATTTTTTATGTTAGTGCTGTGGGAAAAACTTAATTTTTCTTCCCAAGGCAGTAAAGAATTACAGGTCAGTAAGTCTATTAGTATGCAAACAGAGTTTATTAGTAGTACGTTCTCATGGAAGAGAACGGCCTTGCCCAGGTTGGGGAGAAGGCCATAGGCAAAGGACAGAGCAAGACAAGAGTGGCAAGGCCTCAGGTCCTTTGTCCTGAGGACGTATATAGTTGGTGGGATGGGGTGAGGGAGTTACATATTGATTGGTGGGTAAAGGTGGTGCCAGCTTCCCCTGGGTGGGGGGATGTGATTCCATGATCCCTTAGATGTAGGTATCCCAGCAGGGGTATCCAAACTTTTGGCATTTCTGTGCCACACTGGAAGAAAACATTAAATACATTGTGACACATAATCACAAAAAAAAATCTCATAATGTTTTAAGTAAATTTACAATTTTGTGTTAGGCCGCATTCACAGCCATCCTGAGCCAAATGTGGCCCTTGGATCATAGGTTGGACACCCCTGAGGGTTGTTGGCCAAGATTCTTATCTTGCTCCAGACCATGTTTGGTCTTCTTTTTGTAAAACAAATATGTGACAGGAGACAGTTAATTAAAGTTGAGGCAGTTACCCAAAGTTTTTTATGGGCTCTTTCTGTAAACACTGTGGACCCCCTCATAAAACTGACCAGAGGCAGGCAATTAAATTGTTTCATGGGCTTTTTCTTTGGGCACTATGGACCCCATCCTCTTCTCCCTTCCAGACCTTGTGATGAGTACACAGTTTCAAAGGCTTTCTTTACCAGAGAGTGGAAGTGATACATACAGAACTTCAAGGGCTCCCCTCCTCCTACACTATCATGATGTTTCTTGTGGTGTTGGAACTCCTGCCAATCTTACCAAACCAAGCCTCAGGATTGTTGAGCTACTGGGTGAGACCTGTCTCCCTCCTGCCCCCTGCCTTGGTTTACTATCTATCCTGACATTAACAACTAACTGGTTCCTGGAATATGAGAAATATTAACAAACATTCAGTTTTTTATTCCACTGTTATTATTTCAATAATTAAAAATAATTAAACAAAAGAGAAGGAAATAGCCTGAAAATTAACTTCAGCAAAAAATAAGGATAATATCTTTAATTATCCAGAGGAAAATAATTCTTCAATATGTCCAAACAGTATACTAATAAAAAGATCAGTTTTGGGGGGGATTCCATATCAAGCATCCCTTACAGGTAAGACAGGATATGACTTGTAGAAATTATTCTTGGAGTTACTATGCTCATTGTCATTCAGGGTTAGCCAGCACACCGCTAGTATTCTTGCTACCTAACATAGAACTATGGAATAAGGCCTTCACTCTTTTTGTGAAAAATAATGTCTTTCAAGGGAGACAAAAATATTTGTATCTTTACAAGGTACAAATATTAGAGGAAGTTTCTCAGGTGAAACCATGCAAACAAAGAGCACTGCCAGAGGTAATTATGTCATTATAAAAGACACTATAAAAACATATTTTTCTCAATTTCCCTCTTAACTGATTTGAAAGTCAATTGTATAAAATAAATACATGTAATGTTCTATGGAGTCTATAACATATAGAAATATGTGTGCAGTATAGTTGCCAATAACAACACAAAGAGAATGGGTGAAAGCAAGGCTATGATGGGCTAGGGAAATGATGACAGGTGACAAAATAAACACCACAAAATTGTAGCATTGTATTTGCAATATTCATAAATGTAATACATATGAAAACAATGCCACATAATGAGGGAAAGGAAATAGAGCTTTGTAGGAAGGACATTTCTATATATGACTACAATCAAGCCAGCATAATACTAAAACTGATTATTTTAAGTTAACATGTGTGTGGTAAACCCTAGATTAATCATTCATATATATAAATTAAAATAGTACATGAAAATATTTACTCAGTGTGAAAGTGTAATAAAGGCACAATAGAGGAACAAAAAATATATGAGACAGAAAAAAAATGGCAGACATAAATCCAACAATATAAAAATAACTTTAAATGTGAGTGGATTAAACAATTAATCAAAAGACAGATG
>PVIA01018836.1:0-11848 GCA_004024845.1 Tonatia bakeri | reverse complement strand
GAGAGAGAGAGAGAGAGAGAGAGAGAAACATCAATGTGCGGTTGCTGGGAGACATGGCCTGCAACCTAGGCATGTGCCCTGACTGGGAATCGAACCTGCGATACCTGGTTCGCAGCCCGTGCTCAATCCACTGAGCTACACCAGCCAGGGCTATCTATGCAATTTAAACTAAGAGATACTATTTTAAATTTTTACATTTTTAATTGTGGTAAAATACACATAAAATTTACCATTTCACTTATCTTTAAGTGTGCAGTTCACTGGTACCAAGTGAGAATTTTTCGTCCATTATCTCTTCAAATATCCTTTCTGCCTCATTCTCTCATTCTTCTGAAACTCCAATTAAGTGTATGTTAAACACCACTGTACTCTGCTACCTCATGTAATTTGCTATACTTTTCATCCTTTTGCTCCTCTATGATTTATTCTGGCTTTTTTCCTTAAGATCTATTGTCCTCCTTATAAATTTTCTCTTCTGCAGTAATATAAGGTATTCTAATCTGCCTCTAACTTATTATCCATGGAGTTCTAAATTCTAGTGACTTTACAGTATTTTTAAATCATAGAATTTCCATGTGATTCTTTTTCTTTTAACCGTTTTTAGTGTGTGCAGTTCAGTACATTTACAGTGTTCTGCAGCCATCTCTGCCACCCATTGCCAGAAATTTTTCACAGTCCCAAACTGAAATGTTACACCCATTAAATAATGACTCCTTATTCTCCCTTTTCCCCAGGCTCAGCAACCACCATTTTACTTCCTGTCTGTGCTTTTGACTACTTAGGTACCTCATAAAGTGGAATCATACAACATTGTCATTTTGTGACTGGCTTATTTCACTTAGGACGATGTCTTTAGGGTTCATCCATGAAGTATCACGTGTCAGAATTTCCTTCTTTTTTAGAGTTCCTGTAAAAAATCCAATTCTCTGAAAACATTCTCAATCTTTAAAAAAAATCACTAACCATATCAATCATAACTTTTAAAAAGTACATATTTGACCATTAATTATCTCTCTCTCCTCTGGGTCTATTTTTTTTTTGTTAATTTGTTGCGTTTTTGCCTGCCTCATCATATGGTTTGTTACTTTTGATTGAGTATTGGACATTGGAAATTGTACCAGAAAATTATAGAGATTGTTAGAGGTTTAGGATGACATCATATTCTTCTAGAGAGGGTTGGTGTTTGCAAACGTAGATATCTAATCAGAAATTGATGTGTTCAAAGCTGAACATCAGTCTCTGCAAGGCCTGTCCCTTTCTGATGTTACCTTACTCCTATGGTAGGCTCCTTTGGGATTCCAGCAAAAAGCCAGTGGACCATCAGGATCCTCAGTCTTTAGCAGTTCCCAAAATGCAGTTTTGTCCCATTAACCATGTGAATTTGTTTGCATCCGGGCTCAGCTTTTCAGTCCCTCAGTTGTCTCTGTAGGAAATCCTTAAGTCAGTGATTTTCAGTGTGCCACAAGAAGTTGTAAAACATGCAGTACCTATTTAGTCAGGGGCACTGACCTCTTTCCCCTTAGATGGTCAAATAAAAAAATGACAACAGCCAACACAACAATAGCCATCTGGTGTGACTGACCTGTCTTAAACCATATATACATAAGCATTGCATCTTATTGGTCACATTGCATAATAAGGTCATGTCTGATTGGTTAATTCTTGGTACCAGAAATCCTTATATACAAGCATAGGTACCTGGTATTTTAAAGTCACTATGGAGCAAAGAGGGTAGATAATTACTATTATTATTTTTGTAGATAAATCAAAATTATACTTATTTTTGTCAGATTGGCAAAAAATGTATTTTTTAGCATGCCACAGAATTTTAGTAATTAGTTTATGTGCACCATGAGATGCAAATGGTCAAAATCACTGCCCTGGGGAAAGTAACCCCAACTGCCTGCTCTAACTGCATTTATTTCTCCCAGAATCTTTCTCTACTTTTTTAGTGCTCTGATGCCTTGAGACATATGTTTACATGATCTTTTCCCACCTTTTTTATTTTTCTCAGTGAGAAGGTCAATCTGATTGTTTTGTCATTGCTGGAGGTAGAAGGCAGGACTTTTATTGAATGCTTAAAATATAGTATGCTCTGCATAAAGTAACACATCTTCATAATTAAACATGTAATTCTGATTTTAAGCAAGAGAAGACTAAAGAAGAAATTAATAAATGTAAGGGGGTTTCACATTTTATTTCTATGAAAAATTTTCTTTATTTACTCAACTAAATGCCTCTGCCATGCTTGTAATACTTTGTAAGTAAATGTATTTTAATTATACCCATATGTTTGAGTTTTTTCTATTCTACTTGTAGTTCAAGGCTTGACACAAACGCCATTTCTACTGTGAATTCTTTTTTTGATGTTTCAAGGCAAAGCAGTTGCCTTTTTTTAGGGCCTCCACATTAATTTGTATAGCTATAAAATTACACTGTAATATTCAATTTTATCTAAATCTATTTTATTTCTACTATACAATTCAAACTCTTGGGAAGAAAAAATTGTGTCTCACTATAATATATAGACTGCACAACACCTAGCATAATATTTTGCATGTAATAGGAGGTTAATATACATTTGCGGAATAAATGGAGTGGTGAATGAATAAATAAAGATGCTAGAGGGCAGCGAAAGGAATGTTGATTGAACTAAGAAGAGCTAGGTCTATGCGCTATCTCTGTTTGGGACAAGTGTTTTTCAAATGTTTTCTCAGTGTCCTCATTTGTAAATTGGAATAAATGCTTATGGAGTTTTGAGGCTTAAGAACATAACTTATCTTTTTATTTTTTATTTATTGATTTTAGAGAGAGAGGAAACAGGGAGAGAGAGAGAGAAAGAGAGGGAAAGAAATATTGATTTGTTGTTCCACCTTTTTATGCATTCATTGGTAGATTCTTGGATGTGCCCTGACTGGGGATGGAACCTACCATCTTGGCCTATCAGGGCGATGCTCTAACCAACTGAGCTACCTGGCCAGGGCCAGAGCATAATTTATCTTAATGTGTATCATAGAACATGTACAAATATAAGGTCATTATTTATATTTTAAAAACATGTGGGAAGAAGAAAGATATGCCGGTAAGGGCATAAAAGAGCATTTGAAGAATACACAAGAAATTCTAGGCAGGGGAACTGAGTGGTGGGGCGATAGGCTAGAAATTTGACTTTTAATAATTATACTCACTTGAATTTTGAACCATGTGCATATTTAACTATTATAAATAACAGGAACACAATTTAAGAAAAAATATAATGTATTCTTATTTCATTTTGTATCAGAGAACTCGGTTCAGCAAAAATACTTTTTGTGTTGATGGCAATGAATAAGATTGAGAGCCTTATCTAAACAATTTTACAGATACAGGTTTAAATAATTTATGCATAAACTACTTTGATTTTCTTTATTTATTAGAAAGTTCTTACTTTTATTATTTATACTGTAGCTCAGAGCCTGGAGCATATATTGATTATTTATTAAACTCATTACATAGTGTGAGTTTGTTTAGATTATTACATAACTAGATTTGGAAGGGTCAAAAGGCTAGAGCTTTCTGGAATGTGAGGTTCCTTGCCACTTAGTATAATCTAGAAAGGTTTCCTGAATACCCCATCACAAAGACTTTTTTAGGTCATCCAGAAGAGAGGCGCGTACTCATGTATCCTTGGTGAGGAGTCCTGTCCTTCTGAGTTGACCTTGCATTGGTAGAGAGACATGTGACTTAATGAAAAGGGATGGGACCCTCAAAGTCACCTCACTCAACTACCATCCTTGGTGGTAAATGGAGCGATACATGTGGCAGCCAAGTGGCCTGCACCTCCAGAGTTTCTGTAGAGGTTTTCTGAGTCAAATTCTCAGCCATGTAAATTCTTTATTAATTATCCAGAAACCTTTCCTAGCTTTCGGTTTTGTTTATGTCCTCGTCATTCCTACTTCCACTAGATGACTAGGGAAGGCAGATTGGGATTTGAAATCCAATCCTAGGAAATACTGCTCTCCTTAAATAGTCCTTGTGGCAGTTGAGCAGAGGAGGGGTTGGAAACTAATGCCTAGTATGAGGATGGTGGTAGCTTTGGAGCTCATTCATCTCTGTCCTTCCCAGGTTGGCAGGAATTTAAAAAATGTATATTTAACTGTAAGATAATTTCTGACTTTTTAAAAGGCTTTTCTTATTTTCCTTTCAAATTCTCCAGCTTCAATAAATCAAATCTATGATGCTTTAAAATAATAAACTGAAAAAGACTCTGGGAGGAATATTTTCTATTTATAATTTACTTAGACATCCTAGTTTCTTAATCATATCTCTCAAAAGACTTGGGTTTTAAAAATAAACCTTTCAATATCTGTTATATATTACTCTTGAGAGGTAAATGGGATGTTTGTGCAGCACCATGCAATTTCCAGATTTGAAAGCAAAAATAAGCCAGTATGGCATTATATAGAAAAATTTATAGCCACCACTAAGCTGAGAGTAAAAACTTATTTAGCTTCAGCTTGATTAAAAATCCTAGCAAGTCATTATACATTCATAACTTTGGTT
The DNA here is from genome assembly GCA_004024845.1 of Tonatia bakeri. NCBI lineage: Eukaryota > Metazoa > Chordata > Mammalia > Chiroptera > Phyllostomidae > Tonatia > Tonatia bakeri. Next base: position 7,306 of record PVIA01018836.1, on the reverse strand, counting down.
CTGTTGCTCAGTGTAAAGTATAACATGAACCTATTTTCTACATGTTCAGTTGCATATTGCTTATGATTTGGGATGGCTCATTACAGAACAATAGGTAACTTAACAGGCAATGACAACTATCCATTTTCTCTTGATTTTGTGATTTGGGCAGGGCTTGGTGGGGATGGCTTATCTTTGCTCCATATTGGCTGGAGTGATTCAGTTGGACCTGGAAGATCTACAAGCTTCACTGACATGTCTGGTGCCTCAGCTGGGGTGGCTGGATCAACTAGGGGTTGACTGGGCTTCTCTCTTTTCCTTCTAAGTCTCTTATTATCCAGAGCTTCTCTCTATACAAAATGGTTTATCTATCTATCTATCTATCTATCATCTATCTATAATCTATCATTGTTATCTATCCATACACCCATCCATCCATCCATCCATCCATCCATGTACCCATTCATTCATGTAAATAGCTGCTGTGTCTAAATGATAGTTGAGCTTCTTTATATGGCTCCTACCTTCCAACAGAATGAAAATGGCAATACCATGTGTTTTAAGGTATAAGCCTGGAATTGTTGAAGAGTCACTTCTGCCATACACTTTCTGACAAAACAAGTCACAAGGACAGCCCAGATTCAAAATGAGGAGAAAGAGATTCCACATCTTCAGGACAGGTGGCCTGGGTATCTAGAAGCAAGAGGATGGTGGCCGTCTTTGGAAATAGTTTCCTGTACCAAGACAGTAATACCAGCCCATTAAACATCTCTTTTGCCCTGATGGTGTGTCTCAGTGGGTTGAGCATCATCTGGCAAACTGAAATGGTCACGGCACATGCCTGAGTAGGGGGCATGGAAGAGGCAACCAATAGATGTTTCTCTCTCACATCGATATTTTCCTTCTTTTTCTCCCTTTCTTCCTCTCTTTCTAAAAACAAATGAATAAAATCTTTAAAAATATATCATTTGATGAGTTCCCTTATTCCTGAAAAAGAATCAGTTCACTTCCCTAAAATGCATCCTTTTATGGAATATGCCCTTTTAATCTTTATCTGATTATTATCAATGTGCACAGAATTTTTTGTACTTTTCACATTACAAATTAGATGTTTGTGTTTGCGTTCCTTATTACATGTTGGTAATAACTACACATAACTACACTTCATGAACACCATACCAGCACACATACATTCACACATACAGACACACACACACAAATGGTTTCTACGATAAGAGAGCTGTAGTTTTTAATCCCAGGTTTTATCACACTTACCTGTATGGTCTTGGACAATCTACTAAATCTACAATTCTCAGTTTTTTTATCTGCAAGTTAGATTGACAGAAATATTTATTTTATAGCATAATTCTGAGCTTTAAATGAGATGGGCAGTATTGATATATAAGCCTTCAATCATTATTAGTTATTATTATATCTTCTTTTATGATATTAAGGTCATTTATAAAATAATGTTTATTTTGATTCTTATTTTTCAAGATTCCTTGTAGTTTGAGCAACCAGGCGAATGGTGGTGCCATTTGGTGAGATGGGAAAGAATGAGGTAAGAATATGTTTTGGGATAAGTAATTTTGTGGGTGAGAAGTTATCCCAGAGGCTATTAAGATGATATATGAGTGTAGGCTAAATTGTCCATATATCCAAACACACATGTTTAAGTGTTTATAGATACATAGCAAGACACTGTGGGGGGGGGGAGAGAGAGAGAGAGAGAGCGAGCGCTTTGGGGGGAATAATGTTGGAAACAATTATCCCACTGATCAACGGATGACTAAGGACTATTTATTATTCTTTGGTCTTGGAAGCAGAAATTTTACTTTTTTTATCTTTCTAGTCTCCATAACATACATCACTATTTATCACCTCCAGGAGGCATTCATATAATTTTTTACTGACTTATATGAACACTTTCCCTGTAGAGTTAGCTTGTGAAATGACCTGGAGACAACTTTCAGAGCTCCTCAGTATTCCACAGATTCAAATCATGCTTTTCATGTGCTGAGTCCTTTAAATATCTTTCTTTGCGTTCTCAGAATTGTAATAGAATGAGGGAATACTTAATATTAAGTGTTCTCTTTTCTTCTACGGCCAATGACTTCTATTGGAAATTAGACAAACAGATGTGTTTTATTATTTATTAATATTCAATACTAGTTAACATTTATAGTTTATAAACCATTTTTATAGACATTACAAGATTTGATAAAGGTAAACCATTGGGCATCATCATTATGCCCACATGACAGACAGGAAAATATGCTCAGAAAGGGCAAGCATGTAGTTAGTGGGGATCAGAGCCAGGACTCAAGCACCTGCCACCTGCAGAATCTATGCAATGATAAAAGGATTGCTAGAATAAGCAGCTTTTGGGATGTATGGGAATTTAAATTATTTTTATTTCTATTCTCATAAATAATTTGAAATGACTTCACATACATTTTTCAAAATGTCTAATTAAACCATTTTGGTAACATTCTTTTAAAAGGCACCATCTGTACTTCTTTAGCAACTTTTCATACTGATCTGTGGTTTACTTTAAATATGTTATTAATTCATAATTAAAGTGAACTACAATGTTAGTCAAAGAAATTCATCACCAGATAAATCTATCATTAAAAAGAGAATTTTAAAAAGTTGTCCTGTGGATAGTTACTCGTAAGATTTTTGAAATTAAAGTTATTCCCCTTATACCAAGCTGATATTTAATATATCAGGTTGGAAATTATTTTTACTTGCATATTGTCTATACTCATAAACTTACATATTTAGCATACAGAAAATCACATTAAGGAGACCTGTCTCTCTTCAGCAATTTGACACCCATGGTACAAACCTGGAATGAAGTAATTGAATCTATATGTATCTTCCATTGTTATTCAAAAATATAAACTTGGCTTCTAGCCAATGTGCACCCACGTTTCTGGCCCGAACTTTTAAGAAAAAAATATTTTGTTTTAATTTTTAATTAATTAATTAATTAATTAATTAATTTATAGATACTTGCTTTTTTATTATAAAAGAATTGTAGAATTTACTTTTTAACATATGGACACTGTTATTGCTTTTTAGAGTTAGACTTTTAATGAATAGACATAAGTAAAGGAATTAAAAACATTTATATAGATATCAAATTAGTACTACCCATGTGTAATGTGCACTCTTACTTTTCCCTCAAAAATTCGGACAAAAAAATGTGCACTATACATGGCAAAATACATACCTGAGGCAGAATGGGAGGTTATTAATGTCAAGCAAATGGAGATTCAATCCTGATACTCAGAATGTTTTGTGTTCTCACGAAGCAAGGGATTATGGTCAGTGTGAAAGTACCATGCTGGATCTTTCCAGCCGAGCACAATGCCCTGCATTTCAGATGGCAAAAATACTCCCAGAGGCTGTCACTCACCGGGAGAACAAATATGCCATTTGTCATTACAAAGAAAGGCTCAAAATGTTTTCTTAGTCTCATTGTCCCTTCTTCTTGACCTGTGGGTTATTTAAATATATGAATATATTTCTAATTACTTTTTATTTTTGATTACTAGCTTAATTTATTGAGGCTACAGATAGAGTCTATAGGGATTTCAACCCTTTGAAATTTGTTGAGAATTGATTCGGAGGCTCTGTTATTACAGGTATAAAATCTTGGAAATACTATATTTTTCTCAGGAATTAATAGGTTTCTCACTGTGAAATGACCCTGTTTATCTCCTTTCTTTTCTCCTGCCCTATCCCCTCCTGCTTCTACTTTCCCCCCTCTCTTTCTTCTTCTTCCACATGCTATGTATGCATACATTGCTTAAGACAAAGCCAAAACTGTTACTTGGCCTTACTTTTACTTTGTATTAACTTTACAGAAAATTAATACAATTGTTCCAAAAGAAAATGTAATGATTTACAAGACTCAGGTCAATCTCATGAATAACAAATGCCAGGGTGTGCCTCATGTGAGTCCACGTGAGAGGTGCATTTGTTTAGAAACTGGCTGATGGGAATGGTCTGCCAGGACACACCCCTCTTTCCTTGTGGTTGACAATATACAGTATGTCTGCCGATCGCCTAGTATCTTCATTTACCAGTACGGCTGGAGAAACCTCTTTGTACTACCTATCCTAATACAACAGTTTTTGTGTTAATTTGGTTTTGGCTTTTCCATCCTACAGCAAGCTCAGTGTTACTCTTAAGTTCATTCTTGACAGATGGATTCTTCTCTAGGACCAAAATGCGGCAGCATGGAATTGTGATTTTAATACCACTTACTGGACTGGCTATTGCCCTCGATGCTGGTATTGATGATTTAGATACTTGTTTTTTGTATTAGCATTTATTTGGTAATAAATGCTAATTATTTGCTGGAGCATTTGCTAGATTGCCTTTCTGAACAGCAATTGATTAAAGGCTCTTCCCTTACTAACAATAGTTAACATGTGTTTATGAAGCCTCGGCCTGTGCCTGGCATTATTTTAGAATCATATTTCATAGAGGCATTTAGTTCCTGACATGGTATGATAGTTCTGTCTAACCTTCCAAAAAAACAACAACAAAAAAACAAACCTTAAACTAAATTAGGTGGCACAAATGGTCATTACTCAAAGGAAGCTGAAACACTTCTGCCATTTGTATATTCTTCAAAGCCTACAAAACACTTCTCGGGTTTATTTAATTCTCAGGATGGCTTCAGAGAAAGGTATTATAAGTGATATCTCACAATAGAAGTAACTGAAGTTTAGAGAGTCCCTTTAGTGGTGGCAGACTAGAGCTCTGGGGCACAGTGCAAAGAGCAAGGTGTCAGAGAGGTTCAAGTTCAAGTTTCTTCCTCTCTGCCATTTTCTAGTTCTATGACCTTGGATGGGTATCTTCAATATATCTGAGCCAGTTTCTCCATCTGCTGTGGCTTTATTACAGGGTTGTTGACAGGATTAAATGAACTAATGGGTGTGGAAGTGTGGGCAATCTGAAAAGTATGTGTAAGGGTTAGTTATAGTATTCAACCTTTGGGGATGAGATTGAAGGTGGCACAGCGTTGTAAACCACAACATTTCAAGTCAGACGGACGTGATAGAGCCTGGTGAGCACAGCACCAGGCTCTCAGGAGGCACTCAGAGAACGTTAGGGCTCCTCTCTCAGGCTCCCAAGCCTGGAGCCAGTGTTAGGACAGTGCTGTCTCCTTAGAGAGTGCTGAATGACTTAGTCTACTATAGAGGAGCTTTAATGGCTATGCAGGTCATTTCATGGATGAGAAATCTGAGATTCAGAGAGACAACTGACTAACCACAGTGACAGAGCTAATGGCAGAGTTGGAAGTTGAACACAATTCTGATTTCAACTCGAGTAATTTTTTTTTTTTACAATATTATAGTAACCTCCATAACAGCATTATTTGTACCTGTCCTTGCCTTGTGAAGCAATTTTTATTGAACAGTTCAATCAAGCCTGAATTGTTCTATTTCACAAATAGCCAGGCACAGGATGTTAAGCATAGTAAGGTTTCCTTGTGTATCTTGGACTATTCTCTGTAGCAGAAGCACAGGAAATACCTGGTTTCTGTGCCTGGTGTTTATACCTGTATTGTCTTGCCTACATTTCATTTGGTTTCAAATTCCCTCTTGCTATTACTCCAGAGACTTATGCATGTTGACTGAACAATGTAGTGGAAAGAGCTTAGCACTAAGGCATCAAGAGACCCAGATCCAAGTTCTACAATTTGGTGTTGACTAGTTGTTAGACCTTGTTGGAAACATATCTGCTACTTCTCTGGCAGCTCTAAAGATCTTGAAGTGAGTTTGAAATATTTCTAATTGTATTGGTTTCCTATGGCTTCTCTAATAAATCACCACAAAGTTGATGGTTCTCTAGATCACAGCCAGAAAGGGGTCTTATGGGGCTAAAATCAAGAAGTTGACTCCTTCTGGAGGTTTGCAGGAGAATCCACTTCCTTGCCATTTGCAGCTACCAGAGTCTGTCTACCTTCCTTGTTCACAGCCTCTTCCCAGCTTCACCCCATCTCACTTTTACTGTCCCATCTCCCCTCCTCTCTCTGACTCCTCCAGTGCCCCTCTTATACCCGCCTTGTGAGCGCGGGGGACCCACCTGCAAAATCCAGCATCAGCTTCCCATCTCAAGACCTTTGACTAAGTCCCATGCGCGCAGGCCCGTTCTGCCATATGAAGGAAACATTCAGAGTTTGAGAGATTAGGCCATGAACATATCTGGGTGGGGCATTATTCAGCCTGCCACAGTAGCCAAAGTGGTCAATAATACAGGACTAGGGAATGAAGGAGTAAAGAATAAACTTATTTTTAGTAATTTCACTTATTTGTTGAAATTGTGAGAAGATGGCCAGGTATAAGGTGTATGAACTTCAGAGTCCTACAGACCTAGATTCAAATCCCACCATACCGCATACTAGCTGTGTGACCTCAGGCAAGTAACAGCATCTCTCTGAGTCTCTGCTTCCTCATCTGTGAAGTGGAAAAAATGATATGGATGGTCTTTGTTTTCATTTGAGGATTGAAGGAGATAATGTATGCCAAGCTAATAGCATAACGACTAGTACAGGTGAAGGCCTCAGGGAATGAGGCTATCAACACTACTAAAGCCCAGGCCTTGCTTCTAATTTGATGTGTAACCTCACGCTAGTTCCCCTGTTTTTTTTTTTTTTTTTAAACTGGACCTTGCATGCAGAGTTAAGTTCACTGTAGTCCTCAGTATTAGTCTGTGCAAGGTATCACTTTTGTTTAGTTTTAATATAGGTCTTCTCAGTCCCCCTTCCTCCACTGCTTTCTCAACAAACCCTCTCTATGTGCTTGTTGTATGTCTGTGGGTTCTTACATATTCTTTAAAAATATATACTATTGTATAATACATGTATATGCTTTTAATAAAATGTTATAGATCGTACTATAGAGTGCATCTATTTTTCCCTGTTCTCACTCATGTTAGCATTGTTTGGGATTTGTCCATCCCAGCACAGTAGTTATTGACTCTGCGGTAGCAGGCATCTGCCTCCTACAGATGAATGTCTGTTTTCATGCAGCTTCATAGACAGGTGCCAGCGGTTCTCTGGGATACACACACAATAGTTGGAAGAAGGGTCACCAGGTAAGCATTGACAGATGCTCTCTAGAAAGGCTACAGCATTTTTTCTTCCACCAGTAGAACTACTGTTCTTGCTAATGCTTGGTGTTTTCTGACTTTGATTTTTGCCATCTGATGATGACAAACTGCTATCATTCACTAATTTCTTTGAGCACTTGTGGAGTTAAGCCAAGCTTTATATACTTCCTGTTTCTCAGGTTTCTCCATTTTA
>PVIA01018835.1:0-11834 GCA_004024845.1 Tonatia bakeri | reverse complement strand
GAGGGATTTCGGGGGAGAGGAGGAGGGGTTTATAGGATTAAAGTTAAAGGACACATGGATAAAAGATAGGGGGAGGGTGGTAATGGGAGGGAGGTAGGGAGGGGGGGTGGGAGGGCTTGATTGGGTGGGAGGTGGGGAGGGTGGGAGGACTTGAATGGGAGTAAGGGGGTGAAAACTGTACTTGAACATTCATTTAAATAAAAAAAAAGAAACTGAAAAAAAAAAGTATTTCTGCTTTTAGTCACTAAAAGTATTTCTGGGGAGAGGCTTGCTATCTTCCAAAGGCCTTTGTTTTGTTTCGTTTTTTTTTTTTAATTCTGTTTGTTGTACTTTTCGTTGCATGTCCTACTGGGTTGGCCAAAAAGTCCATTTGGTTTTTACCATAAAATAAAAGACAAATTTTTCATTTGTACCAATAACTGTATTGATTTGGCTATTTTGAGTATGTCAGCTGTCTCCCACTATTGGCTTCTAGTGGGTAGAGGCCAGGGTGCTCCTATACATCTTCCAATGCACCAGACAGCCCCACAGCAAAGAATTATCTGACTAAAATGTCAATGGGACCGAGAAACTTTTCAAACCACTTTTGACACATTTGATCAGTCACAGCACCTTCTCCATACAATGCACAAATCTTTTTTTGCATTTTAGTCGCATTTTTACCTTTTTTTTTAAAGATTTTATGTTATTTATTTTTAGACAGGGGAAGAGAGGGAAAAAGAGAAGGAGAGAAACATCAATGTGTGGTTGCCTCGCATGCACCCCAAACTGGGGACCTGACCTGCAACCCAGGCATGTGTCCTGCCAGGGAATCAAACCAGCGATCCTTTGGTTCTCAGGCTGGTGCTCAACCCACTGAGCCACTCGAGCCTGCGCACGTTTTTACCTTTCTTGAAATAATGAAGCACAATATGCCAAAAACATTGCATATCTTCTTCCATCTTTCAACATTAAAATGGCTGCACAAAAATTCACCAGTTTTGATATTTTTTAAAGCATGTTGGTGTGACAGCTGTTATAATATAATCTAACACAATTCTTTCAAATGAAGTTAAGCACTATTAGAGCCATGGCAAGGGAAAAACTAAACGAAATTTTTGGCCAACCCAATAATAGAAACATATTATCAAAATTAGAAAAATACTTTTTTGTAAGTGTACTCTTGTTATGTCTAGACGAATAAATGAATTTGAGGTATTTCATTCCATTATTTGCCATCTATAATAAAGAACTTGTCCGTTTTATAGAGTATTTAGACTAGATAGCCATTTTCTTTTCTAAAAGCAGTCATTGGATACACTGCTTAACAGCAGTTTGAAATATTAAAACAGTTAAGTCAAAATTCTGGATTCCATCTCACTGGAATTTGATTAATTCCAGAGTGTTAGATACCATATGTAATGCAAAAGTGTCTTCAATATACTTTGCCTCTTCACACAACCAAAAGAAGGAAAGAAACGTGTCCTTTCATTCTTTTGTCTACTGTTCTCTAGAAAGTCATGCTGTTTTACAATTATTGCTGTTTTGTTTGTTGTTTTAGTAGTTTTTGCCAGGAGGTCAAATGTTAAAGAGAGTATCCTAACAATTGAATGGCTTTTAAACTTACTACTCTGCTGCTTTTTCTCTATTTCAAGAAAGACTTCAAGATTATTCAAATGAGAGTATCTCCTCTTACATAACTTTTCATTACTTCAACAGAAGTTTATTGACTGCATTCTGTGTGCTAGTTACTGTTCTAGGGACTTGGCATACATCAGTGAATACAGACAAATATCCAAATTCTTTTGAAGTTTACTGTAATTTCCAATTTAAAACTGGAATTTTGCTCCCTTGGTGTTGTTACATAATATCAATAGTGTGCTCTTGTTCAACTTGGGTCAGGAAGCAGCCCTAACCTTGATCTTTCTTGGTCTTGATCGCTAAGCCATTCTAAACCCAGTTTTGAGTATTTCAGCCTAATTTTTCTCCAGACCTTACAAGACCTTGTGTTAAATATTCAGCCCTTTTCACTGACACATGCATGGTCATCCTACCATACTAGAATCCTTGGTATGGTATTAAACAAGTGAAAATGAACAATGAGGAAAATAAGGCCTAGGTGCAAAACTGGTGTCGACCTTTTACTAGCTAACTTAACTGGCTTGGCAAGTTTGAACCATTTACTTGACCTATCTGAACCTCAATTGTCATAAACCTAAATGGGCTTGTGTGGTGGATCAAGGATATTATCTCACCTAGCATAATACCTGGTGTTAGGAGTTTAATGAATGCTATTATTTTCCCCCCAGTCTTGCTTCTGCTATTCTAGCTATTAAGATTTGCCCACATGTCTGTTTTAAGCCTTACATATTCCCACAAGTGTGGGGTACAGTACAAGGATTATTGAAATTATATCTTTCCTAGGATATAGTCCCAGCAGTGGAATTGCTGGGTCAAAAGGCAGATCCATTTTTAGTTTTCTGACGAACTTCCATACTGTTTTCCACAGTGGTTGTACCAGTCTGCAGTCCCACCAACAGTGCACTAGTGTCCCCTATTCTCCACAACCTCTCCAACAGTTGTTGTTTGTTGCTTGTTTATGATGGCCATTCTGACCGGTGCGAAGTGGTATCTCATTGTGGTTTTAATTTGCATCTCTCTGATAGCTAGCGATATTGAGCATCGTTTCATGTGATTTTGGATCTTCTATATGTCCTTGGAGAAGTGTCTGTTCAAGTCTTTTGCCCATTTTTTAATTGGGTTTCTTGTCTTCTTAGAGTGGAATCGTGTAAATTCTTTATATATTTTGGAGATTAAGCCCTTGTCTAAGGTATCATTGGCAAATATGTTTTCCCATACAGTTGATTCTCTTTTTATTTTGATTCTGTTTTCTTTAGCTGTGCAGAGGCTTTTTATTTAACCTTTGCACCCCAGTGTTCATAGCAGCACAACTTACAATAGCTAAGTGCTGGAAGCAACCTAGATGCCCATCAGTAAATGAATGGATCAAACAACTATGGTACATTTACACAATGGAATTCTATGCAGCAGAAAGAAAGAAGGAGCTCCTACCCGTTGCAACAGCATGGGTGGAACTGGAAAGCATTATGCTAAGCGAAATAAGCCAGGCAGTGAAAGATAAATACCATATGATCTCACCTTTAACAGGAACCTAAACAACAAAACAGTGAAACAAGCAAAATATAGTCAAAGACACTGAAATAGAGGACAGGCGGAAAGTGACCAGAGGGGAGAGAAGAGGGAGTTTCAGGGGAAAAGGGGAAGGGTTTACAGGAACAAAGTTAAAAGACACATGGATAAAAACTAGGGGGAGGGTGGTAATGGGAGGGAAGTTGGGAGGGATGGGTGGGTGGGCTGGATTGGGAGTAAAGGGGAGAAAACTGTACTTGAACAATGATTAAAAAAAAAGAAAAAAAGAAATTCTGTCTTTCCCCAACAACATGCTCACTTAGCTGTCAAGATTTTTAGTTTCTTATGAGAAGACAATATCATTGGTTTCAAAGATCACTTTAGAAAATATACATAATAGAAAAGTTTTAAGAAAAGTTTAAGGGGTCACTAAAGTAATTTGAATTGTTATAAGAAGACATTCAAACCATTCTTCTAAACCTATTTAAATGCTAAGCCTGATATTCAAGGTCCTTCACAGTATGACCATATGTCTCATTACCTATTTATTCATTCCTAACTGAATTGGTTTCTGAGGAAAAACATAAATTCTATACTGTATCCTGCCTTTCTGTCTTTGTTCATGTTATCCTCTGCCCAAGGTACTTCCTCATTTCCCAAGAATCCCTATCAAAATGCAGCCTTCTTTGAGGCCGTATCTCATGTACCACCTTCAACTTCAAGAAGTATTTCCTAATGTCCGTCTTCTCTTTCCACTCTGTCAAACATATAGGCTCTGTTCATTGACTCTCCATTGCATGCTTTTCTTATGACAATATCCTGTGCTGCCGCTTTTATTGTTTTTGTCATTCTTATTGTATGTAGAGTTTATATACTGCCATAAAAACTTCAGACTACATCTCTTTTCTGTGTCTCCTGTCATACCTGGTACAATGCCATTAAAATCATAAGTATTCAGTAAGTACTTGTGGAGTAGAACTGAAACTAGTAAGTTTTGTCCACTGCTTATGCCCTACATTAAGCACAGTGACCAACATAAAATAGATACTCAAATACCTATCAAATGAAAGAGTGAATAAGTCATTGCTTTCTCATTTGTGGATATCTCAGTGTCAATATGTTGATGAGCATATATTAAACATCTAATCTATGATCTGAACTATGAGAACTGATCCCTACACTCAATTTAATTGGAAAGAAGTAATTAATGTGTGTAGACTCTGAAGAGGGCCCCAGATGTTTGAGTGAAGGTGGGTAACAAGGTCAGTATAGAGCTGTTTGCACTGTGAGAAGTGTCCTAGGCTATCTGAACTCAGAAACAATAGATTTGGATATCAAGAGATGCTTAACTTATAATTCCACTGCTAAGTATACTCATATATACCCAGGAGAATTGAAAATGTATCCACACACAATTTTTTTAATGGAATTTAATTTTAATTGTTGTTCAAGTAGTTTTCTGCCTTTTACCCCCATCCCAGCCCACCTCCCAGCCCTCCCCACCTCCCTCCCGTTTCCACTCCCCCTTGTTATTGTCCATGTGTCCTTTATACTTATTCCTGCAAACCCTTCCCCTGAAATTCCCTCCCCTCTCCCCTCTGTCAGACTGTTCTCTATTTCAGTGTCTTTGACTGTATTTTGCTTGTTTCTTTGTTTTGTTGATTAGGTTCCTATTAAAGATGAGATCATATGGTATTTATCTTTTACCACCTGGCTTATTTCGCTTAGCATAATGTTTTCCAGTTCCATCCATGCTGTTGCAAAGGGTAGGAGCTACTTCTTTCTTTCTGCTGCATAGAATTCCATTGTGTAAATGTACCATAGTTTTTTGATCCATTCATTTACTGTTGAGCACCTAGGTTGCTTCCAGTACTTGGTTATTGTAAATTGTGCTGCTATGAACATTGGGGTGCATAGGTTCTTTTGGTTTGGTGTTTCAGGGTTCTTAGGGTATAATCCCAGCAGTGGAATTGCTGGGTCAAAAAGCAGATCCATTTTTAGTTTTCTGAGAAAATTCCATACTGTTTTCCATAGTGGTTGTACCAGTCTGCACTCCCACCAACAGTGCACTAGGGCCCCCTTTTCTCCACAACCTCTCCAACACCTGTTGTTTGTTGCTTTGTTTATGATGGCCATTCTGACTGGTGTCCACACACAATTTTTTACATGAATATTTATGGCAAAATTATTCAAAATGGAAATAAACCCAATGTCCATTGATTGACAAATAAACAAAATGCACTATAGCCATGCAATGGAATATTACTCAGCAAGAAAAAAGCATGAGCCCTGGCTGGTATGACTTAGTGGGCTGAGTGTTGTGAAGGTCACCAGTTCAACTCTTGCTCAGGGCACATGCCTGGGTTAGGGGGTGTGTAAGAGGCAACTGATTGATGTTTATCTCTCACATTGATGTTTATCTCCCTCTCTCCCTTCCTCACTGTAAATAAATAAAATCTTGAAAGAAAAAAGAAAAAGGAATGAAGTAGTGGTACATGCTATAACATGGGTGAATCTTGGACATGTTAACACTAAGGAAAAAAGCCAGACACAAAAGATCACATACTGCATAATTTCATTTATATGAGATGTGTAGAATATTCTTGACCTAATCAAATAGAAATCTGAAGCTTTCCTCAAGATCCTAAGATGTCTTTCTCCTTTGTCAACACCCTTCTAAGTCTACAAATTCACCTCACAGAGACAAAAGTATTTGTGGTTGTGGGAATGGAGAGTGACTGCTTACTAATGGGTGTGGAGTTTCTTTTGGGAGTGATGAAAGTGTTCTGGCATTAGTGGTGATGGTTGCACAACCTTAATACTAAAATACCTTGTGTAGCAGTATACTGCTATACATATTTTTATTTTTAAAAAAACTGACTTGTAACCAAAAAGAGATGAAATTTGCAGCATGTGAAATATATATCAGAAAGGTAGAGGGAGATATTTAAACTCAAATGGAAATTTTTGGATGGGGCTACAAGAAGGAAGCAAGGTATATAAAAGCATGGAAGTGGTCATTTATCCTCTGCTCCTGGAAGTAAAAGTGGCTAGGTACAGGGCTAGAGGTATGCTGAGGATCAGATGAAGATAAGTATGAAGGTTTTGGGCTACTTTTTGTCGTAATGAAGTAAGCAATGAAACAAATGTTTAGACTAAAAGTACTGACAGAGGAGGACATCTTAAGATCTTGAAGGAAGCTCCAGATTTCTTTTTGATTAGGTCAAGGATATAGTCTGAGGATATGGTCAAATTAGTTTCTAACAGTCAACTGAGTTTCAGAGGATGAAACTATCCTGAGGTAAGGGAGTCTGATAGCAGTCAACAATGAAGTGACTGAAGAAGATGGGAGAACCAGAGAGTAGACAAAGTTTGATTCTAAAACTATTCCCAGATGATAAAAATAGATAAATTTTATTAAAAAGGAGCGAAGGGCAGCAATTTGAAGAAGTTAGTACAAATAAAAGTATTCATTTGAAAAAATACTTGAATGCCTTTTATGTTGTAGGCACTATTAAATGAAAATAGCTATTTTCCTTATATGAAATATTTCTTAAACTAAAGTCTTATGAGTGGGATATTGTTTCAAAGAGTATGGGCATTTTGTAGTTCACTGTACAATAGCTGTATTATCTCCCCCAAAGGTTGTACTAAATTTCAATGCTACCAACAATGTAAGAGTTTGTTGTTTTTACCACAATTTCACCAGCAAATTTTTTGGCTAATTGAATAGACCTGAAATTATTCCTCGTTTTGGTTATTGCGTTTAGTATAAGTGTTTCTGTACCATAGAATTGGCATTTATTAAAGCATGAAGGAAGTCAAAGCCTTTATATTTCATTCTATCGGGAAGGATATGGATTTTCAAGGACCCTAGAAATCAAATTAACCTCTAATTTGAATCAACTCAAAAACTACTTTTGTTCATTGGTGCTCTCCTTATTTTGTAACTGATACTCACATATAGCCATAATTCCAATTCCAATTTAACTAAATTCAATATTTTGGTGTTTGTAGGTATTAACTCACTTTATTTTTCATATGAGAAAATTGAGGTTTAGAGAGCTTAGGTCACTTACAAAGTCATTTAACTGGTAACTGATAGAGACAGGATTTGAATGCCTCTCAGGTAGTGTTCATTGCCATACTCCATGATCCCTCAGTATCACTGCTAAAATTTACTGGGGGCTAATGGAAACTGGAAAAGAAATCTGAAATTAAACTTGGACAATCAGGCACTTAGTTACTGGTGTACATAATGAAGCAGTTAGCACCAAAGATTTTGTTGGGGTTTTTTTTTTTTGTTTTTTTTTTTGACTTTTTTATTGGGAGCGGGTAGGCAAAAAGAGAAGCCCACATTTTCAAAGTTCCTTCTTTTATTTCCCAATGAGCAGTTACATACTGCTCCAAAATCTATGATGGGATCAAAGTAGAGGAGTAAGGTAATGGTAGGAAAACAATTGCCTTTGATTATATAAAATGAGATTCATTTGATGGTAGAATAGCAGACAAATGGCCCAGAGTAACTTTTAAAATAATAACTTCAAGTCTAACATGATAACAAGGTTAAGATAGTCAAAGTATACTAGACACTTAGCAAAAGAAGAGAGAGTCTTGCATATTTACTCAAGTAGTATACTCACTAAGCAAATTTAAGATCAGGAATGTAAAACAAGAGGTGCCATGTTCAAAAAATGGCTTTTAATCTGATAAAATATAAACCCAATATATAGATAAAGCAATTAATTCTCAGAATTACACAAGTGACACAATGGGTATTAGAACATAGTCCTCCTGCTTCCATGTATATTTTACTAAATTGATTGAACTAAGTGGAAACAACAATCTGTGTGATTGGTTTATAATTTTTGTTACAATTTTTTATAATTTAACATGGTATCCTTAAAGGGGATTGTTTCTTTGTATGTTACAAGAACAATAACAAAGATCCATACCCAAAAGTGCGAAATGTTTGGTGATAGGTTAGAATAGTAAGTGATGCTGAAGATCAGGTTGACCCCTGATGTATCAGTCTGTCTGTAAATTACACCTAAATAGTATTTATCTGTATCCAAGATTGTGTTGATGGGGATGGGAGATAGCTTTTGAAAATCATGGAAACATTATTCTTGAAAGATTATGTTGTGTGTATATATATGTATTTATATTTAAGCAATTGAATTTTCAACAACTGCACTCCTCAGTTTTTTCCATCCCTGCTCCTTTCAGTGAAACTAATACTCCTGCTTCACAAGAACCAGTGTCCAGATACTCCGCTGCTTTCTTACTTAGCATCAAAAGTTGTATCTTCCTTTTCTTTCACGTTGTCACACTTCCTTCATTTCTATATTCCAGAGCTTTATTTTCCTGTTAACTTGACACAAACCTTTCAAATTTGTTGCTGGTGAAATCACAGTTACTACAACTCTTTGAAGAAACACTATAGCTCCTGTATCACCAATAATAAAATATTCATAGTTTTGTTTTTTCACTTTTTAAAAATTCTTGTTCAAGTACGGTTGTCTCCATTTTCCTCCTACCAGTCTTCCCTATCCCAGCCATCCCTACTTCCCGCCTTTGATCCTACCCGCCTTTGCCTTTGTCCGTACGTTCTTTATATATGTTCCTGACAACCATTCCCCTTTTTCCTCCTAATATCCCCTCCCACCTCCCCTGTGCTGTCAGTTTGTTCTTAATCTCAATGTCTCTGTATATTTTGCTTCCTTGTTTTGTTGTTGTTGTTGATTAGGTTCCACTTAGGCCTTCATTATGTTGAGGAATGCTCTCTCTATTCCCACTTTGCTGAGTGTTTTTATCATAAATGGGTGCTGTACTTTATCAAATGGTTTTTCCTCATCTGTCAATATGATCATGTGATTTTTGTCTTTCCTTTTATATATGTGATGTATTATGTTTATTGATTTGAGAATGTTGTACCATCTTTGCATCCCTGGGATAATTCCCACTTGGTCATGCTGTATGATCTTTTTTTTCTTTTTAACTTTTTTTTTTGTTTGTTCCATAAATTACTTCATTGTTGTCCAATTACAGTTGTCTGCATTTTCTCCCCACCACTCCCTCCCACCCCAGCCAAACCCACCACCCTCCCTTGCTTTTACCCTCTCACTTGGTTTTGTCCATGTGGCCTTTATAGTAGTTCCTGAAAACCCTTCTCCCCATAGTCCCCTTCCCCCCGCCCCCCCGGCTGTTGTTAGATTGTTCTTAATTTCAATGTCTCTGGTTATATTTTGTTTGCTTTTTGTTGTTGTTGATTATGTTCCAGTTAAAGGTGAGATCATTTGGTATTTTTCCCACACTGCCTGGCTTATTTCATTTAGCACTATGCTCGCCAGCTCCATCCCTGCTGTTGCAAAGGGTAGGAGCTACTTCATTCTCTCTGCTGCATAGAATTCCATTGTGTAAATGCACCATAGTTTTTTGATCCACTCATTTGCTGATGGGCACCTAGGTTGCTCCCATCGTTTGGCTATTGTAAATTGTGCTGCTATGAACATTGGGGTGCATAGGTTCTTTTGAATTGGTGTTTCAGGGCTCTTAGGGTATAATCCCAGCAGTGGAATTGGTGGGTCAAAAGGCAGTTCCATTTTTAGTTTTCTGAGGAAATTCCATATTGTTTTCCACAATGGCTGCACTAGTCTACATTCCCACCAACAGTGCACTAGGGTTCCCTTTTCTCTGCATCCTCTCCAACACTTGTTTGTTGATTCTTTATGATGGTCATTCTGACTGGTGTGAGGTGGGTATTTCATTGTGGTTTTAATTTGCATCTCTCTGATGGCTAGTGATGCTGAGCATCTTTTCATATGTCTCTGGGCCCTGTGTATGTCCATCTTGGAGAAGTGTCAGTTCAAGTCCTTTGCCCATTTTTAATTGTTTTTTCTTGTCTTCCTGAATTGGAGGCATGTGAGCTCTTTATATATTTGGGAGATGAAACCCTTTTCTTAGGTATCATTGGCAAATATGTTTTCCTATATAGTTGGTTCTCTTTTCATTTTAATGTTTTCTTTAGCCATGCAGAAGTGTTTTAATTTGATAAAGTTCCATTTGTTTATTCCTTCCTTTATGTCCCTTGCTTTGGGGGACATTCAGTGAAGATGTTGGTGCATGGAATATCTGAGATTTTCCTGCCAATGTTTTCCTCTAGGACTTTTATGGTGTCATGACTAAGTCTTTTATCCACCTTGAATTTATTTTTGTGTATGGTGTAAGTTGGTGATCGAGTTTAATTTTTTTGCATGTAGCTCTCCAGATCTCCCAAACACAATTTGTTCAAGAGGCTGTTTTTGCTCCATTTTATGCTTCTTCTCCCTTTGTCAAATATTAGTTGACCATGGAGATTTGGGTTTATTACTGGGCTCTCTGTTCTGTTCCATTGGTCTATGTGCCTGTTTTTATGCCAGTAACAGGCTATTTTGACTACAGTGGCCTTGTAATACAGTTTAATTTCAGGTATTGTGTTCCTCCTGCTTTGTTCTTTCCAAAATTGCTGCAGCTATTCAGGGTTTGTATGGTTCTGTATAAATTTTTGAAATGTTTGTTCTATATCTATGAAATATGTCATTGGTATTTTGATAAGGATTGCATTGAATCCGTAAATCGCTTTGGGTAGTATGGCCATTTTGATGATTTTAATTCTTCCAATCTATGAGCATGGTACATGATTCCATTTGTTTGTGTCTTCCTTAATCTTTCTTTAGTGTTGTATAGTTTTCTGAGTACAGGTCTTTTACCCTCTTGGTTAGGTTTAGTCCTAGGTATTTTATTTTTCTTGTTGGTATATCAAATGCGATTTTTTTCCTGATTTCTCTTTCTGATATTTCATTGTTGGTGTACAAAAATGCCTTTGATTTCTGAGTACTGACTTTCTATCCAGCTGTTTTGCCACATTCATATATTAGGTCAAGTAGTTTTATGGTGGAGTCTATAAGATTTTCTATATATACTATCATGTCATCTGCAAACAATGAACAGTTTTATTTCCCCCTTTCCAATTTGGATGACTTTTATTTCATTTTCTTGTCTGATTGCTTTGGCCAGGACTTCCAATACTATGTTGAATAGGAGTGGTGAAAGCAGACATCCTTGTCTTGTTCCTCATCTTCATGGGAAAGCTCTAAGTTCTTGCCCATTGAGTATGATGTTGGCAGTAGGTCTCTCGTATATGGCCTTTATTAGGCTGAGGAGTGCTCCTCTATTCCCACTTTGCTGAATGTTTTTATCATAAATGGGTGCTGTACTTTATCAAGTGCTTTTCCCCCATCTATTGATATGATTGTGTGATTTTTGTGTTTCATTTTGTTTATGTGCTGTATTATGTTTATTGATTTGCGAATATTATACCATCCTTGCATCCCTGGGATGGATCCCACTCATGGTATGTGATCTTTTTAATGTACTGCTGGGTGCGGTTTGCCAATATTTTGTTAAGGATTTTATTTTTTTTTTATTTTATTTTTTTTTGGCAGGGATAATGCTTTATTTTAAGATTTTTTTTAATTCTTTATTTTATTGATTATGCAACTACAATTGGCCCATTTTCCCCCCTCACTCCCCACCACCCTGCCCATCCCCTCCCACCCTCATTCCCCCCTTTAGTTCATGTCCATGTGTCATAAGTTCTCTAGTGTCTACATGTCCCATACTATTCCTACCCTCCCCCTGTCTATTTTCTACCTACTGTCTAT
>PVIA01018834.1:0-11857 GCA_004024845.1 Tonatia bakeri | reverse complement strand
GTGTGGGCCAGCAGGTGTGAGTAGCAGGTGGGGGTGGGGGTTTGTGCTGGAGGGCCAGTGTCCAGGGGAGTCAGCCATCAGGGTCGACTCCCTGGAGTGGGGGGCCAGAGCATGACCTGGCGCTTGGACAGCGGAGGGCCAGAATACCAGGTGAGCCTTGTAAATTGAAAGGGAGAAGCCACTGTCATTTAGTAGCCTCAGGTCCCTGGGCTGTTGAGAACCAGTGTTTGCTGGGGCAGGAGCAATGGGAGACCCTGAGGCCTGCCCTACTCCATCCCCCTCCACACCCCGCCCCAGCTGGGCCCAAACCTGGCCTGCAACTCCCCCTAGGGGTTAGTGGGAGGATGACAGAACCTTAGGTCCTCAGGGATGGTGCTGAGCTCTTCTGGGACAGGGCCTCTCCACCCCTCACCCCTGCCCCTCACCTGAGCTCCCATTGGCGGATTCTGAGGCCTCTACCAAATGGCACAGCTGGGCAGAAAAGGGTGGCCTCTGGCCAGAGACTTTCAGAGAAACTTTCTAGATGAGTACATCTGGCTGGCTGCCCCGCCTCTGCCTAGGCTACATCAGGACTGCCCAGCTCTGTACTAGAGTCCAGCAAAAGTGGGGAGGGTCAGGGGCTCCCAACTGAGGGACCAGCTAGGCCAGCTGGATATGGGCCTTTGCTCCCCCCCCCCAAGATCTGTGTCTCTTTCAAAGCCCTGGTGCCAAAGCCCAGAAAGCTTCGCCAAGGTGAAGGGGGAGGAGCTGGTGCAGGATTCTCACCAGCAATGGTGGGAACTTACCTGCCCCCCCCCCCACCAGTGTCCTTGGGCCGGATCCTGAAGTTCATTCTACATCAGTGATAATTGTGCCGTTCAGTTGGGGGATTTTCTGGCATCAGGGAGAATTAAGAGGTGATTGATTCTGTTCAGTTAAAAAGGCCAAAAACTTTATTTAATTTTCTGGGAAATACAAGAAGATGCATGTAAACATAAACAAAATACAAAACAAAACAACCCAAATCTTACAGTCCAGAAGCATGCCAAGACAGGTGTTTCTGCAGACCATCACGTCCCGTCCAAGTGATGACGGACACCTGGAAAGCGGCAGGTCAAGGGGCTGGGTCCCTTCCCCAAGGACACCGCTTTTTTTGTGATGAGAACAATTAAAAACAAAACCCACAATTAAAAATATTAGAAACATGGAAAGAGTTTAGCACCACCATGGATCCTGGAAATTTTTTAGCACTCAGGTTGACTGCACTGAATTCTATGTCCTTTCCTTTAGCTTCTCTGCTGAGTGGGGAGAGGAAACCACCTCCTCCTGACCCCCACAGAGCCCAGCAGGGGCTGGGAGGGGTCCAGTGGACACCACGGGAATCCCCCAAAGTTCTGGAGCCCAGAGACATCCAGTTCATATGCAGCTGTGCAATCCACAAACCCACGCCTCAGGGACCTGCCACTCACACCCACGCCGCTTGGATGCCACCTTCCCGTGGACTTCGTGACTAGACCAGATGCAGATTCAAGAATGGTGGCTCTGTTTACTTTTCTTTCTGTGAAATAAACACTTAAGAGCAGTGTGTCTTGGTCATAGGCCACTAAAAACCAGAGGGCGTGCTCACAGATGAGTGTGCATTGGACCCCTCTTCCAAGTCCCTCCAGTGGGGCGGGCTCAGCAAACTGAAAAACCACAGGTGTCACCAGGGATACTTGAGAACAACCCTGGGGTCGGGAACCCCGAAGGCTCCAGTTCGGAGGTGGCGAGTCCTGACCGAATGGCCCATTCGGTCACTAGTCTCTGCTTCAAGCAGTTTGAGAGGCCAGCTCTGGACTGGACAAAGGAAGGTGGGCAAAACCAGCTGGGCACTTGGGAGATGGAGGAATACGCTGGAGCCAGGGCCTCCAAACTCAAATACAATTTGTTGCTGGTGACCTCCCCTCTCCACTAAGGAACTCAGTGGCCATTAAGAACCTGCTGGGGACCCAGCCTGAGGCACAGCGAGTAGAGGAGCTGTTTCCTCTGGCTAGCTGCTTTTATGGCCGGATCCTGGGGCCTTCCCAGCCAGCTCTGGCTGGACCCTTGGGTGTTGAATCACTAAATTCCCTCCTAACCTGCTCACTTCTTCCTGGTACATTCAGAATCAACGGCTTCCTTCTCTAATAAAGACAAAACTCCAGACTCCAAACCCTCTCTCAGCCTTCTCACACTTCCCTGTCTGCCTAGAAGACATCCTCTTCCGGAAGCCGCCTTCCCAGGGAAGGGACGGTGGTCCCAGACACCCCAAACATGCCACACGTACACATACTCATCTTGCCGACATGCTTCGAGCTCACTTCCAACGTGCTCGAGCCATCCTTTTGCTTTAAAACCTTCCTTCCTCTCTCTCATCTCCTGAAGTCCAGCCCCATTAGCCAGATAGAACTGGGGGCAAAGGAGGGACCTTTAGCGCAGGGACCTGTTCTCTAAGGCCACTAAGTTCTAGGACTGGGATGGGAGAGGGGGCTGATTGTCAAGGTCAAGTGCAAACTTAAGATTAAAAAGACAGGACTGGGAGTAGGGGGGGGTCTCAACCTCACAGGTGGGTTGGGGTCAGGCTTTGGAAGGTAGAGCCCTCTGCCCAGTCTGGAAGCGTCAATGTGCCCAGTTTCTTGTCTGGGAGCCCAGGTGCACAGGACAGAACCGGAGAAAAGCTGACATCAGCGTGGCTAACATCATGGAGCATGAGAATCAGAGAGGCTGCCCCACATAGGATCATAATTTAGGTAAAAGTCTCAGCAAGGTTGAAGGGGATCCCTCCACACTGTTCCCGTGGTGTCCAACGGGCCCAGCATCTAGACTGAGGTGCTGACATACACGCGTGGCTGCCTGCCAAGCTCATGGCGAGCAGGTTCTCGCCCCAAGCTGCCTGCACCCCGAGCCAAACACAGGCACTGAGGGCCAGCAGCTCCTTCGTTACAGGGGCTTCCCCTGGTGATGGCGCACACGGCGGTGGGTGGGAGCCGGGCTGCTGCCGAACACGCCTGCAGGTGGTGGCCCCACTGACTCCCCTTTGCCGGCGCTCCCACACCTGTACGTGGGGCTGAGATGATGGCCCAGGCTGCTTCTGCGAGATCTGTTAATGCCAGTGTGAAGTTTCCAACTACATACTTAATAAAATAATGACAAAAAATAAAAAATAAAAAAGACACATTGCACTCTCCAGCCAGAATCATGTGTGTGAAGAACACACACTTGCTGCCAGAAGCTGTGAGTCCCGGGGGGCCTGCCCAATGCCAAGGACGTGTACAATGGAGACAGCTTGCCTGGTGTTCTGCTTCTCTAACCCCATTTTATTTAGTTCAAGTGGGAAATTATCAACACTCACACGCGTGTGCGTGCATGCACACAATTTCTCAACAGCACACGGCCCTCAAAAAAGTGAGGGAATCTTAATTCTTTAGCTACATGGATGGTTCTCTTTCCAGAGAGCTCTGCGTCAAGATTCTCAAAGGTTGTACACAGATGTACACACTCAAGGAGAGACACCCACACACAAGGGCCACAGTCCCACTTGGCACGTAGATCCACGTTTGCACGGAAATTCACCAAACAGAAGGGATGGAGCAGCAAGTGTACAGTACTGGAGGTGGAGGGAACAAGCCAGCAAGGATGTCCTTTGCAGCTGAGGAGCAGAGCTCCGAGGGCTCGGACCCAGAGACTTCCCATCCTGCTGCTTCCTCTACCTGTGCCAAGTTAGCAGGGGGCCGCTTTGGTACCTGTTGTGGACAGTTCTGTCCACAGAGACATGAATAGGCCCCTCAGATGCTTCTCCGAGACCCTCTGGGGACTACTGGGGTGTTGAGCAGAGGCGGGGCTCGCTCCCCGGCTGAAGTCATTGAGATGAGTGGGTGGCCCGGGCTTAGCACCAGGCCCAGCGGCAGGCCTGTGGGAACTGGTGTCTCACTGGGATATATCTCACAGGGCTGAAGGCACCCGCCTTCCCCAGAAAGATTTGATTACATCTAGGGTTCCTGCCCATGAACTGAACTTGAGGTTACATAGTTTTAGAAAGACTCAAACATACATCCGAATGATCACGGCCCGAACATCAGGAGACGGGGTGAGAGAGGGCTGCCGACAGTGTCTTAGGACAGGTCTTTCTGAGCAGCTGGCTGACCAACGAAAATGAAAACAAGGGACAGTTTCTGGATGTCTTGTTCTGCTCTGTGGGCTGGGGCCCCAGGGGGTCGAGAGCCCCACGCTACTTCTCTGAATCCCTTTCTTCTGGGTGGATGGCACCCGACAGAAAAAGGGGCTCCTGCTGGTGGGGAC
Source organism: Tonatia bakeri (assembly GCA_004024845.1). Lineage (NCBI taxonomy): Eukaryota > Metazoa > Chordata > Mammalia > Chiroptera > Phyllostomidae > Tonatia > Tonatia bakeri. Next base: position 7,561 of record PVIA01018834.1, on the reverse strand, counting down.
CCCTGCCACCTTGCCAGGGAAGCAGGGCAGGAGGGTAAAAGGATCGATACCCACAAGGCCGCTTGTCTGTTCCTCAGCTCTGACCTCTCCCAGCAGCCCCCCCACCCCCTGCCACCAACGGACCAGGCCGCTGGCCCTCCCGCCCCCTGCCCCGAAAGCCCTGGCATCCCTCTTGAGAATATTGCACGTTTCCTGTCTCTCAGATTGTTTTCATTTTCGATTGAGAATGCAAAGTATTTGGAGGGAATAGGGGAAGTGAGTAACCTTAAAGAAATAATATATTAGTTAAATACAAAAAAAGTAGGGGTTGCCTTATCTTTCTCCCCCCCTTAAAAACGAAACGAACTACCAAACCAAGGTCTAACTTAAATAGTCCTACGCCTATTCTGCAAATACTAGTAATATGAAAATAATGCTTGACCAAAATTCCCTTGTCTTTTTTCCTTAGATGATAAGAGTAGTAACATGCTTTGCTGAGGAAAGCGATGGATAAATGCCAGTAAAATATGCTGCTCTAACATCTGAAAGTGATTAAAATGATTCTATATAATGCCTTCGTCAAGACGGAGGATTGAGGAGGAACAAAGAGCGGCGGCCGGGGCCGGGCTGGGGGTGGGCAGGGCCAAGGGCTGGCGAGGCAGGGCTCGACCACAGCTCCTAGCAGATGGCACACCTGCTGTTGAGGGTCCCCACCCCCAGCTCCCTCAGGCTGCCTCCAGGGTCCCTTGGCCTAGTGGAAACGGCATGGCAGGGCCAGGAAGCCCAGCCAGGCCCGCTGTTATAAAGTGGGAGAGAGATGAAGACATTGTTTTCCCCTTGTAACAAAAGAAAAAGTCTCTCAACGGAAAGAAAAAGCACCAATGATGCATCTTCAGGCATTATATAAACCTCAATAATGACCTCAGAAGGGCTCATTATGATTAAAGTTGCAGTATACAGCCGTACAATGTCATTTCACATTTTCAATCGCAACTAATGGAAAACTAGGTTTGGACACTGCTGAGATTTCATTTTTCTTTTTCCTTTTTGAGTCCGATCTGGTTTTCCTCCAGATGGGTCAGAGCCACAGGCCCCTCCCTCCTCCACTTGCCGCTAGCAGTACCCTCCAACATCACAAAGCAGCTCAGTAGCTCTAGGGAAAGGCCCTCTTGCCCCAGGGAGGGCTCGGCGTCCAGGGGTGCGAGGCCTGGCATCCCCTGGTCATGTCTGAGAGGGACTGGCATGCACCCTTTTTGCTTCAAGTATTAATATTCTCTTTCGGTTTGCAGGGTTTGTGCTGTGCTGTGTACTAGGGGGTGATGGTGAGGGGCGAGGGGCAAAGATGGGGCATGGCAATCCCTGTTCACTGCCTAAATCTATACACTGCCACCAGGTGGCAGCATTCCCCACGTTTCCTGGATGCCTGAGCAACTCCCAGCCATCCTTAGGGCTGGGTGCCACAATGTAAACACGATGACCACACAATAAACTCTAATGGGGGCGGGTAGGAGTGCAAGCACTGATGCAGTGGGGGGGTGTCTGCCATCCAACTTAGCTATGTGATTTTGGGAAAGTCGTTTCCTGTCCTCGGGCTGCAGTAACAGGAAGGGATGGGATGGCGTGACCTATGAGGTCACTTTTCATGACCATCACTTAGAACACTGGGGAGCAAGGAGAGAAGGTCCTGGGGGGGTGGAGCTGGGGGAACTCGGGCCCTGGTGGTGGTAGAGAGCCCCGCAGGGCAGTGCAGACAGTGAGGAAGGGCAGGGAAAGACAGGCGCTGGGGAGCACTGTGGTCCAGCCCGACTGAGATGCTCTGTGCTTGGCAGATGCGCCCTGCACGCCTTCCTGGCCTGGCCGTCGTGATGCTGACCGAACTGGCTCAGTGCAGACGTCTGAGGAGTGAGGCCGCTGGGGCCCTGCCCTGGAGACAGCTCCACGGAAGGTCCTTTCACCCAAAAGTCACTCTACTTTTAAATTTTATTTTAAATAATCATAAATTACTTTTTTCTTTCAATAAATATGTGCTGCTTAAAAATGAGAAAAGTATATACTGCATCTTTAAGTAATGCACTTTGCTCTCTGAGTTTCTTTCCATTCTACCTTATTAAAGTGCATTAATTAAAAAAATAATGAACCACTTCTTTATCATTATTGTTCAAAGAAGTCCAAATAATATTAATATGAAGACACTAAACCACTACTATTAGTACTGCAATCTAGCAGATTAACTCAACATCCTGCTCTATAATACTGTCCAGCAGAAGAAAATAACTAATTTCGATTTTAAACAAACTCACAAACAAAACAAAAGGAAACAAAATCTCACCACGGCCCTTTAACAAAGAACACGAGCAGTCTGCTGCGGCTGCGGGACGTCAATGTAGGGGACGAGGGAGGGCTGGGGAGGTCCCAGACAAGGCCTCGGGGGTCGGGAGGGGGTGGACGGGGCCCTGAAGGCGGGAGACACTGGGCCCCGTGCTCACCTTCAGGCAACATGCACTTCCTGGGTGGGGAGCCGTGGTGGAGAGAGGGCCTTCCCCCCCTGCAGGGAACACCGACCCTTAGCCCAGGGCTCTGGCAGCTGAATCGTGACGGCTGTGAGGCCTGATCTGTCCGAAATCAAAGGCACGTGTGGAGACCCACTCCCAGCAAAGGGTGAGTCCTTGGGAAGCCGCTTGGGCTCCTGGAGGGTCCCCTTGGAAACATCAACATTGCAAGACCCAGAGTTGACAGGGACTTGATTCTCTCACTTCTATCTTTCCAGGGGCACTGCCCTTGGGAAGACCAGGTCAGCTCCTGGCTCGGGCTTCTCCATCTTCTTGGGTAACTGCGGCACCGCTTGCAGGCTGGGGGGTGGCTGGTGGTGTCTGCTCCAGTCTGGCCCCAGGAGCCCAGCTGGGGTCCCCTCAGACCAGGAGTGGGGCAATGGCCGCTTCTCCATAGTTCGCATGTAAGGCTTTCAAGTCCTGCCCAAGTGGGGCAATGTACACAGAATGGCGGTCACCCAACGGCCTGAGAGCCACCTTTTCTCCTGAACCAGCCCCTCCTCCCTCCTGGGGTTGGGCTTCAGGTGTCGGACCCGGGGCTTCTCCAGCCCCCGGCGCCTCCAGCAAGTGCCGAGCTCTGGAACAGTCCACACAGTGGAAACCAAATGAAATGACTCCGGGGACGCATGTCAAACACAACCAAACCACCTCCCTGCGAGAGTGCTGCAGGGGAGGCCATCAATTACCCTCCCGTGAGGCCGACCGTCCCTAGGCCCCCAAACACCCCTAAAATAAGAACAAAACCCAAGGCCCAACATAAAAGCCCCAAATCAATAAACCTCCCCCAAAACATGCACAAGAACTAACTGTGCACCCAGAAATGTCCAAAATGAAGTCTGTGCAGACCGTGAGGAGGCCCATGGTGCCACCTGTCTGTTCTGCTGACCAGGCCAGCGGCCCCCTCCGGGGGGCCTGGGCAGCTCGGGCTCTCTGTTCACGGTCAGTGATGGCTAAGAAAGGTGGTCCCTGCTGGCACCAGGGAGCTGCTGCTTTTCCAACGAACAGACACGGACAGTGGCCTGGCCAGGGGCAGGTTGAGCTCATAGGACATGTGTCCAAGCCTCAAAGCCAGCAGCGTCTTCTGCCCGACCACCCGTGGTAGGTGGTGGCGCTCCCTGGGCAGCCGGCATAATTCACAATGACAGGCAACGATACAAGGGCCGCCTCTGGTGACGAGGTGCCAACGACTGGAACAGGGCTGTGCGAGGGCAGGGCACAGAGGCACCTTTGACCATGTCCTTCCCAGATCTGCAGCTGAGGCCCAGCCTGGTGGGGGTTTCCCATGGGCCTGTCCCCAGCGGCACCGAGCTCACCAGCAAAGCCACTACGGTGCACGCATGGGGCTCCGCTGTCTCACCTCTGGTCCCAGGCCTCCCCTGCCGGCACCCCAGGCCTCCTGCTGAAGGTGGGCCACCACCGGACCTTACCTTCCAGCTAGGGGACAGCCCAGAGGGGAGTATCCTTGAGGTCACCCCTTCTGCAGGGTTCAGTGTAGCCCTCCCCCCACCCCCCTCCCATTTTCCCTTTCCCTATTGTCTACGTCACCTCCGTCCACCCTCAGGCTGGAAGGACCCATGCCCCGTTAGTTCTTTTTCTCCAGGTAGTTGGAGGGCACCCAGCCTTTGAAGGGCCGTGCCACGTCCAGGATCTGGCAGTACCACCAGCCGTTGGGGTTCCTCTCCAGGACCTCCATGGACACGCCCTCCTGGAAGCCCGCTGTCTCCTCGTCCCCCTCGTAGTCTGCGATCGAGACGTACACGTCTTTGAGATTGTTGTGGATGAACTGGGACTTCTCGATGGGCTTGGGGCGCACTGGGGACACGGGGATGCCATTGCGCTGGACGGGCAGCAGCGGTGTGTCTGCGCCCTGGCTGGCGGCCCGCTCCGGCAGGCGGCCCTTGGCGTCTGCGGCAGCCGAGCGGGCAGTGCTGAAGGAGGAGTTCCGGCGGACGCCTCGGAGGCCATCGGTGGCTGTGAGTGACTCGTTCCTCCGGAGGGCGCAGGATAGGTTGTTGTCCTTGGGGGGCGGGGACACGAATACTGACTGGGGCCTCACTGCCACCTGCCGAACACCATTCCTCATCTTCACCGCCCCAGCCCCCGAAGTCTTGCCGAAGCCCCCGGGGGGCTTGGAGGGGATGGGGGGCGTGGCCCGCTTGCTCTGGTTGACGGAGTTCAGCGCTTGCACCCGCCTCTCGATCTTCTCCAGGCTGTCTGACTTGCCCTCCTGCTTTCCCTTGGCGGTTACCGGGTCTGGCTCTCTGCCAGCGGGGTCCAGCGGCTCGTTCTCACCCAGCACCAAGTAATGGGAAGGGGCCCAGCCTTCCAGCTCCCCAAACCTCACATACCACCAGCCGCTCTCCAACTTCTCCAGCACCTGCACCTCCACGCCTGCGGGGAAGCTGATCTCGGAGTCCTGGACCTTCTGGTAGGCGCTGCAGGTCGTGTAGGAGGTGGCCTGCCCTTCCCGCCCCTTCTTGGTGGGACGCGGGGACGCGGCCACCGGGAGGGTGATGATGTCAGCTGAGCCTCTCCTGGACCCCTCGTTGGGGCCCTCGGAAGCTGCCTGGGGGGGCAGCTCTGAATCCTCACTCTTGGAGCCCTTGAGGCCCCCCCGGAGCTGGCCCGTGGGTCTCAGCTGGCGCCGCAAAGTGCTGATGTCCATCTTCTCTTGACTCGGGGACTCCGCTCTGTTCAAGAACGGCTTGGGCCGGACTGACGGCTTGGCCCGGGCACAGGAGGTCAGTCCAGCCTTCAGGTCGGCGTCCCTCTTTGCCCCGACCTTGGGGGTGCCGCGGATGCCTGCATCCGAGGCAGAACGGGGCTTCAGGTCGCTGCTGTGCTTGGACAAGGAGGAAGAGGAGGAGGAGGAGGAGCAGGTGGTGTTGATGGTGATGGACGAGGAAAAGGAGGCTGAGGAGTGGTTCTTCCCCAGCTCCGCCTGGGCATTCTTCTCTGCCTTGAGCTTTAGGAGAGAGGAGGACTTGGGGGAGTCTGACTTGGGGGAGTTCTTCCTGGCGAGGGACAGTGGGGAGCCTCCTGGGGAGTCGCTGTCCCGGGAGGAGCGTCCAGCGGACAGGGCATCCTCCGCACACGGCCGGAAGCCCTCGTTCTCGTAGATGGTCTCCTCCTCCGGGGCCACGTCCTCCGAGGACCCGCCGACTTTGAAGCGGGCCCGCTGCAGCGAGGAGGCGGGCGAGGGCCTGTGGGGCGGGGCTGGTCGCTTGTCCCCCGAGCCCTTGTCCTCCGAGGGCTCCTCACTCGGCTCCGGCTCTGAGTCAAAGCCGAAGGCAGGGATGTCGTACTCAGGCTCCTCGTACTTGAGCTTCAGTGGGGAGCCCTGGCTCTCACTAGTGCCTGCCGGACCCTCCTCAGCCTCCTTGGGCTTGCTGGGGGGCGCTGGCGGGGGCACCTTGGGCCGGGTCAGTGTGCTCGTGCGGCGGCTCAGGTTGGGCTTCTTGCGCTTGTCGATGTAGGATGCGGGGGCCCAGCCCTCCTTCTCCCCGATTTGCACATACCACCAGCCGCCTGAGTTCTTGTCGATGACCTGGGGGAAGGGCGGACAGGCCAGTGAGCGGGGAGGGTTACTCGGACCCTATGATGTGCCAGGCTACGCACTGCATATTCTGGCTCTAGGACACATCGTCTGCATTTACAGACAAGTAAACTGAGTCAGTGGCCCAGGACCCCACGCCGTAGGTGATAGGCTGGAGTCAAACCCAGTTCTCTATCATCTCCCAGGCGGGGGGCTCCCACCATTCAAGCACCCCTCCCCTGGCCCTCCAGGCCTCTGTCAACACTCTGGTTGAACTGTCCTCCTCTTCGACCACTGCTTCTCCCCCTAAGCTGCTGCATTTAGAAGACGCACTGTTCCGAGTCCCTACACAACCCAACTTGCCAAGGACCCGCATCTATAAAAAAACTGCCATTCTACCATTCCACCACTCCCGTCCTCCTCCCACCTCCAGTATTACGAGGTCCTTCCCTGGTGACCCTGGGTTTCTCAGGTCAGAAGAGAATGTGAAGATGCAGGTGAGTTGAACTGGGAGACGTGGCCTGACTGAGGCCAGAGCCTCCCTACACAGCCCCGCCCTATGTGCCCACTGCCTGGGGAATCCCACTAACTGAAAATGTAGGAGGGTGCAGCCAGGGAGCCCCCCAAAAGAAGGATTTGTAATGGGGTCCAGAACTCAAGGTGTTCAGAAAATATTAGGATGTCCTCACCGCCCCTGCCCCAGGTGTGGGTTGGGGGAAGGGACAAATGGAGCAGGCCCATTAAGAGCTGTTTCCCATAGCAACAGCCTTGCAGTGAACCTCTGGCGTGGTCATTTAACATACCTGTAACCTTTGACTGGTTACATAGATATGTTAAATAGCTGTGGTCATGCTCTGAGCCAGGGGAATGAAAGTAACTTCCCCACCAATACATAACTGGGGGGCAGGTCCCCGGAGTTACAGTGCCTGCATGGGAGCTTGGAGATGACTGGCTCCATGACTTGGGGCCACACCTGCCCAGACCCACGATGGCGACCAGAAAAGCTGGAAAAGACAGCAGATAAAGGGCAAGTGTGACCGAGTGTGGGAGGAGTCGGAAATGGGGCTGCAGAGGAAGATTGGCGTGGGGATTTAAACCCAGACACGGCAGCCATAGAGGAGAGAACCACGAGGATTTGGCTGAGTGGGGACTCCCGTGGTCCTGGAGGAGAGAGGACCACGCACCTTTGCCAGAGTGGGGACCCCCACAGCAGTAGTACGGGGAACCATCACCCGGCTTTAGCAGAGATTCTGGTGACACAGCTGATGGTGCTGAGAACCGAGAGAGGCCTACCAGCCGAGCATGGATTACTGGGAATAACCAGACATTGCCTGAGACTGGACTTCTATTTCCTTTCCTGAGATACGGTACCCCATACTGGGCAAGGGGGAAGGAAGGACTGTGTGCGTTTGTGGGTGTTTTAAGGGACTTTAAGATTTTGATAAAGACATTAGGTCACTACCTTAAGTTTGTATAGCACTAAATAAACGTTTTCCTT
>PVIA01018833.1:0-11849 GCA_004024845.1 Tonatia bakeri | reverse complement strand
TAATTCATCCCTAGTGAGCACACTCACTGCAAGCAGGTTGTGCCTTGTGCCACGGGTTCCTCAATCTCTGTTTCCAGACAAGGTGGCTGTCCTGAGGTCCAGACTCTGCATATGCACTTAGTGGTTCATTCAAACATTTAAAAACTGTAAGATCTTACACGTAAATCTTACTGAAAAAGGGAAGATCCTGCCACATGTAACCCTCCTTCCTAGGATGTTCAAAGAAAGCAGGAATGGTAAGCAGCTGTTTTCCTACCCCAATGAAAGCCCTCACTGGCCACACAAAACCTGAGATTCAGACCCTTCCCTTGAGTCTACAACTGGAAACAATCCTAATGTTCATCATCAAGTGAAAGGATAAACACATGGTGATCTATCCCAGAAGTAGAATACTGCTCTGCAATAAAAGGAAGTCAGATTTTGCCCTGGATGCCTAGCTCAGCTGGTTAGAGTCGTCAAGTCCAGCAAAGACTGGGGGTTGGATCTAAGTACCGGGCTTGGACAGGAGGGAATAGACTGATTTTTCTCACACACAATCCTTCTTTCTTTCAAATCGGTAAGAAAGGAAAAACATGAAAGGAATGATTCATACATAGGGTTTACAATGAATGAACCTCAACGAAATGATGTGAAGTGTGACATATCAGATGAAAATTAAAATTGTGCCATATAATTCCATATATATAAAATTCTAGAATAGGGAAACTAAACCTCTGTAGTCGCATGAAGAATGGGATGTGGACAAAAAGGATGAAAAACTTCGGGGGCTAAGGGATGTATTTGCATCACAATGATGATTCTGGGTGGATACAGATGTCAAAATGCATCAAATCATTTAACTATGTGCAGTTAATAGTAGGTCAGTTAAACCACCAGAAAATCTGTTAAAGAAATGGGACTGTACACTAAGTCAGAAAGTTAGTGATTTTTCTTAAGAATATTATCCAGGGACATCTTTCTTGTCAGTGAGGACAAAAAGTGCTCCTCTTTGAAGAGTTTTCTGAGTTCAATCATATTTCTACATCACGTTTTATTCTTTTAGTCACTTGGTGAATATCTAGGTCACTTCTCTTCATTTTTCTTCCTATGAAAAATCAGGGAAATTTCTATCAAGACAGAGCCATATGTAAACATACTTCGCCTCTTGCAACAAGTACAAAAAACGTTACAACTAGACCATAAAACATTCACAGAGAATTGTCAGAGAATGGAGTGGTACTGACATCTGACAACCATTGACATACAGAACCCATATTGATCCAGAAGGTTAGGAGGGGCAGAGTGACAGACATGAACGCAGAAGAGCAGAGATGTGGAATGGCGTGGACAGGTGGCGGAAAGAGAGGTCCCACATGCCCATGTGGTGGATAAAAATTGGAAGGGATACCTCAGGAATGAAGAATCCCACCCCCAGACCTGACCATACAGCCTACTGTTCCAGGCCAGGAAGATACATCTGCATAAGTTCTGCCTGTAAATATCAGCCGGGGTTGGGGTGGGAGAAGATACTGCCAGATTTTCAGGAGACTCCTCTAAAAGGCTCCCCACAGACTTAGGACTTCCCAGCCCCACCCACTCTGGGATCAGCACCAGGGCAACAGCTGGAAGGGCACCAGTGGTGTAAGGGCAGAAAGGGAAGTGTCTGGAGACAGGGTACCTGCAGACAGCTTCTTCCCCAACGAACCTCCAGAAGCCAAGTGGCAGTTTTATCTGCCTTCTGAGCCCTCCCCTGACACACAGCCAAAAAGTGGTAAAGCTGGTTACCGTACCCTTGCAACTATCTAAGGCTCCGCCCCACACAATTTACAGGTGCCTCTTCTGCAACAGGCCACACAACACAGACAGGGAGTCAAAGGAGCTCTACCTAACACACAGAAACAAATGCAGGGAGGCTGCCAAATTCAGGACACAAAGAAACATGCCCCAAACCAAAGAACAGAACAAAACCACAGGAAAAGAACTAAATGAAATGGAGACAGCCAACCTATCAGACGCAGAGTTCAAAAAATGGGTATCAGGATACTCAAAATTCATCAGTTAGAGAAACAGAATAAAAAAGACCTAGGAAGAAATGAAGGACACAACAAGTGAAATAAACAGAAATCAACAGGAAAATAACATTGGAGGGGATGAAGCTGAGATTCAATTCAAGCATTGGAACATAAGGAAGGATATAAAAAAAATAAGCATTTAACCAAAGCAGCAGTGTGAAGAAGACAAGAATTTGAAAATATAAGGATAGCATAAATAGCCCCTGAGACACATCTAAAGGAACCAATTATCTGAGTCATAAGGCTGCCTAAAGGGGAACAGGAAGAGCAAGAAATTGAACACTTATCTGAAAAAATAATGAAAGGAAACTTCTGCAATATGGTGAAAGAAATAGACACAGAAGTCCAGGAAGCACAGAGGCTCCCAAAAATGTGGACCCAAACAGGACCACACTAACACACATCACAATTAAAATGCCAAAGTTTAAAGACACAGATAGAGAATCTTAAAGCAGCAAGAGAAAAGCAGAGTTAACTTACAAAGGAGTTCTCATAGGACCGTCAGATGATTTTTCAAAAGAAACATTACAGGCAAGAAGGGACTGACAAGAAGTATTCAAAGTGATGAAAAGTAAGGTCCTACAGCCCACTACACTCTATTATTATTTAGAATGAAAGCGCAGAGAAACTGCTTCCAGACAAGGTAAAGCTAAAGGACTTCATGACCACCAAGCCATTATTACATGAAATGTGAAAAGGACTTATTTAAGAAGTAGATCAAACCTATGAATATTAATATGAAACAAATTCACAGCTATCAACAACTGAATGTAAAACCAAACTAAGCAAACAACCAGAACAGAACAAGAATCACAGATAAGGAGATCATTCCAAGGGTTATCAGCTGGAGGGATAAGAGGGGAAGGAGGGGATATGGCAGAAAAGGTGTAGGGGTTAAGCAGCATAAGTTTGTAGGTAAAAAACAGACAGCACAATGTCAACAATAGTATAGGAAACTGAGAAGCTAAAAAATGTACATGCATGACCCATGCACACAAACTAAGGCAGGCAGGGGACTGCTGGAGGTAAGGGGGCTGATGGGTAGAGGAAGACAAAGGGGAAAACATTGGGACAAGCATAATATCATACTTACTATCATACTAAAGTATATCAAAATATACTTTAAAAAAGACATGTAAAATTAAACTTATATGATCCTATTAGCCAATGTTACCAGAGTAAATTTAACTTAAAAAAAAAAAAAAAGGTGATGTTAGCCCCTTTTCACAGCATTCAAAACAATTAACTCAAACTGGTAAAAAGACGTAAAGAAAGATAAAATTCTAGAAGTTGTAGATAAAACAGGAGTAAATATTTGTGGCCTCTGGTTGGGCATAGTCCTTCAGATGTGATACCAAAAACACAAGCAACAACAAAATAAGTAAATCGGACCCCATCTTCATTAAAAACAAATGTGTTCCAAATGATGCCATTGAGAAAGAGAAAAGAGTACCCAGAGGATGGGAGAAGGAGTTGCAAAGCACATATCTCAAAAAGGTCTTAGGGCAAAAATTAACAACAAAAGAATATGTAAGGAAATTTCAAAGTTGAATGATAAGGAACCAAACAACCCAACTAAAAAAAAGAAGAGTCAAAACACTTGAACCAGACACTTCACCAAAGAGAATATACCAATGGGAAATAAGCACCTGCAAAGCTGGGTTGTAGTAAGACTGCACACTCATTGGAAAGGCTAAAATGAGAAAGTCTGAGCATGTGCAGTTCTGACAAACACATGGAGCAATGCAACACCCAGCACTTGCTGGTTGGAAGGAAAAATGAAGCAACTGCTTTGAAAAAATTTGACAGATTCTGTAAGATAAATATACACCTATGTATAAGTCAACCTTTCCAAAGAGAAAGGACATCATGTCTCTACAGAAGGACATCCAGCCCTGGCTGGTGTAGCTCACTGGATAGAGCACGGGCCTGTGAACCCAATGGTCACTGTATCAATTCCCAGTCAGAGCACATGCCAGGGGTGCAGGGCAGCTCCCCAGCTGGGGACCATGTGAGAGGCAACCACACATTGATGTTTCTTTCCCTGTCTTTCTCCATCCCTTCCCCTCTTCTCTAAAAATAAGTAAGTACAATTAAACAAACAAAATTAGACAGGCACCCAGATGTGGAAACAATCCAAATGTTTGTCATCAAGTCAGTACATAAACACAAGGTGTTTGACTCATGAAGTAGAACATTGCTCAGTGATACAAAGAGTGTGCTTTGCCCTGGTTATGTGCTTCAGGTGGTTGAAATGTCATCGCAGGCACCAAAAGGCTCCTGTTTTCATCCCCAATATGAAACTGTATAGGAGGCGACAGCTTGAAATTTCTGTCTCTCTTTCAAATCAATGAAAATATCATAGGTTGCTGACTTTAAAAAATGTATAGATAATAAAGGGAACTATTCATACATATAAATAATGTGGGTAAACTGCAAGAAATGATGCCAAGGGTAAGAACTCAGATAATTAAAAAAAAAGAGGTCCCAGCTGCTGTGGCTCAGGGACTTGAGGGCTGGCCTGTGAATCAAAGGTTTTCAAGTTTGATTCTCACTCAGGGCACATGCCTAGGTTGTGGGGCAGATTCCCTGTAGGGGGCAGGTGAGAAACAACCACACATTGATATTTCTCTCCCTCTCTTTCTGTCTCACCTCCCTTCTCTCTACAAATAAATAAATAAAATCTTTTAAAAAAAGCCTTCCTGCAATATGATTACATAGGTACAAAATTCTAGGACAAGTAAACTACACCGCAATGGTTGTGTGGGATGGAGGGGGGGGAGAAAGAAAAGATAAACTATGTGGGCTAATGGACATGTCTGCATCTGTCCATCTTTTTTGTCTCATCCTGAGGTGACAGGCACATGGTAAGTAATATACGAAAGCTGTCCCCTTACCCAGGGAGATCAAGTTCCAGTAGGTCTCCATCATCACCTCCCTGTACAGGTCCTTCTGCTCAGGCTTCAGCTGCTGCCACTCCTCCTGGGTGAAGTCCACAATCACATCCCTGAACGCCACTGACCCCTGTAAGAGGAAGCACACACAATTCACTGCAGGGCCTTCATCACAGCATTCAAGATACGTGGCCAGAAGGGCTGAGAGGATCAGGAAGACACACAGGATGCATCTGATTGATGTCAACAATGTGCAGAGCTCTGAAGGGCCTGACCACTCAGAGTCCTCGGTGCCTAAGTACACTGGAAGGGCAAATATTTATGCCCAGCCCTGATCAGATGGTTCAGTTGGTTGGAATAATGTCCTAGACACCAAATAATTGTAGGTTCTGTACCAGGTTGTGGCGCATGTGGGAGACACTAATTGAAATTTCTCTCTCACATCTGTGTCTCTTTCCCTCCCTTTCTCTGCATACAACTTAAAGAACATATCCTCTATTGATGACAAAAAAATACACTTGCCTCCAGACATGTATGTATATAAATTACTGATTTCAGAGAAAGAGATGTTGTTCTAATTCTTGATGATTTCATTGGTTGCTTCTTAAAAGTGCCTGACCGGGGATCAAACCCAAACCTTGGCATATCAAAACAATTCTCCAACCAACTGAGCCACATCTGTACATTTTTTATTGTAAAGTTTCTTTCCATAGAAGGAAATTTAGACAAAAATACAACAAATTTCCATCCACTAAAACATCATGACAACAGCCAAGGGCATTCACTGGTCCCACACATCAGGCGTCCTCCTCCCATCCCTCACTGCATTCTCCTGGGCATGTAGTGCTCCCCCTGCATACTTCTGAAGGTCCCTTATCCAGCACTTCCCACCCCACCACCCTGTGAGGACTCTGTCACACTTCACTGAATATGTTTAAGTGGCCATATCCCAGGTCCCTATAGGTGTCTCCTGAGATTCCTCAGGGTAGGACAGCTCATTCCTGAGCCATCCTGTCCCCTGCGGTTCCAAAACACCAGGGTTAGCCCTGAGTGGTGTAGTTCAGGGGATTCAGCATGCAAATCAAAGGGCTGAGGTTCGATTCCCAGTCAGGGCACATGCCTCAGTTGCACACCAGGTCCCCATCAAGGGGAGAGCAAGAGGCAACCACACACTGATGTTTCTCTCCCTCTCTTTCTCCTTCCGTTCCCTTCTCTCTAAAAATAAACAAAAATATAAAAAAAGGAAGGAAGGAAGGAAGGAAACCACCAGGGTCAGGATAGTACTCTCTCAACTAAAAGGAGACAAAACCCCACCAGTCAAGGAGGCCTGTGGCCTGATGAGGTTTGGGGAGGGTAAAGGATCATCCCTGACCAGAAGAATGACCCTAAGGACGAAGAAGCCAGAGGGTGATATGACTTACCAGGGATCCCTTGGTCAGAAACTGCGTGGCCATCCTTCCAGTGCCTATGGTGACCTGGGCACAGGCAGACTGTGCACAGGGAGAAGAGAAAAAAAGGCACAGGAAGAGATCAGGTGGATGTATGATCCACAATGCAGACATGATAGACACACACACTAGGAGACAGGCAGACAAGGACAGGCACACACGTTAACAGTGAATGCATGCAGGGGGCCTATGGCATCCAAGGTCCTTGACTCAAAGCCCTGATTTGACCCACCTGACATCCTGTATTGTTGGGGCTATTTTCACTCACCCCATTTCACAGATCAGAAAACTACGGCACAAAAAGATAAGTCAAGAGCCCAAGAATATAAGGGTGGGATTTGGATTAAGCTAGTACATCAGGATCCATATACTTGGTGCACATGTCATACCCACACACATATACCCCTGTAACACACAGGCATGGCCACACAGCCAGTCCCAAGCCTGGAGGGAGGAACAGGCCTTTCTGACCCCTACTTGCTGGGTCTGCCTTACCCAGGAGGTACAGTGGGCCCAGGGCAGCTGATAGCAGTAGGAGCCCTTGAAAATGGCATTATTTCAGCACTGACTGGTGTGGCTCAGTGGACTGAGTGCCAGCCTACCAACCAAAGGGTACCCAGTTTCATTTCCAGTCTAGGGCATATGCAGGGATTGAAGGCCTGGTGCCAAGTAGGGAGAGCCTGAGAAGCAACCACACACTGGTGTTTCTCTCCCTTTCTTTTTACTTTCCTTATCCTCTCTCTAAAAATAAACATATAATATTTTTAAATTAAAAAAAAAGAATATATCCAGGAACAAAGTTAAAAGAAACAAGGACAAAAACTAGGGGGAAGGTTGTAATTGGAGGGAAGTTGGAGGGAGGGGTGGGCGGGCTGGATTGGGAGTAAAGGGGAGAAAACTGTACTTGAATAATGATTAAACTTAAAATATATATATATATATCATCATTTCTTAAATGCAAATCTAATGCAGCCTGGACTGTTTTTTTCCTCACAGCAATACAATCACTACTCCAACTTTACTTTATTTAAAAGGAGGCCATGAAGGCACAGTGGTCCTGCAAATAGCATTTAAATGGGGCTGGTGATTGCGGAACCCAGACTGGCCCTAGATATGGGGCTGCAGAGCCAGGGGTGGCTGCTGCTCCTCTTCCTCCGCCACCTCTTGGGTTCAAGCTCTCTGCCATTTCCTGCTATTCATTGTTCTTAGGAAAAATAAAGATTTCCCACTGTGGGGTGTTTAGTACCTGGATGCCTGAGTGTGGAGTTGGGTGATTTAGTTACCATTCTCTGAGTCTGCTTCCCATTTTGCACAAGGTAAGGGTTACTAGCTCAGAGTCTTCAGGAGGCCTGTGATTTGTCCAGAAAGATGCCCTGAGCAGGCAACACACTCTCCCTGAACAAATCCACCTAGGTCAGCATGGGGTAAGGTCTCTGACCGTCTTTCTTCACCCCAAACCTGGCTACCACACAGGCCCTGCCCGCCTAGGGCAGGGGAGACTCTGAGGGCGGGAAGGAGATGGGCTCAGGTGTCCGCAGGCTGGCAGCTCCGCCAGGACCGCAGTGGTCTCCACGCTCTCCCGAGGGCACCAACGCACCCACTCACAAATGTCCGAAACACCCAGAAACACAGACGCAGATGCACACAGACAGGGGAAGGGTCGCGCGGGACAGACGCACCCCCCCCCCACACACACACAGACACACTCACACCCAGACACACAGGCGAACAGGAAGAGACAAGTCACAGGAAAACACATCGAGATGGTGCCTTCACACGGAGACACCGCGGACTGAAATAAAGGCAGACGCGCACACAGAGGAACAAAGAAGAGACCTGGAGAGACAAAGACCTGCAGCCGACACATACACACGAGAGCAAAGGCAAAACGCAGGTGACCTTGCGCACACACCCGGTGACACACACAGACACACACATAGACCGCCCGGGGGTCTCAGCCCCACACATATACACACTCAGAGTCACAGGCATTACCTTCACCCGGGCGACCACACCCAGAGCCACGCTCACGCTCCTAAAGCCCCTGCCCACTCCGCGGTCAAACTCACTACGCGGTTACCTCAAGACACAGTCCAGCTTCCTCTGGGCACCCGGACCGCACTGCGCCTGCGCCGGTCGGCTTACTACATTTCCCAAACCGCCGTGGGCCACCATCGAGTCCTCCCCTCCTGGCTCCACTCAGAGCGAGCGCAGCGGAAGGGACGCGAGTCTGAGTGGCGGACGCTGGGCTCCGTATCCCAGCGGAACCCGCGGCACAACGTCAGTGAGACTGAGTTCGTGGGGGACCTGGGGCTGCAGGGCGAAGAAAGCGCAGTGGATCAGGCAGCCGGAGGGAACTGCAGAGAAGGACCGGGTCCCAGGAGGAGTGGGGGAGCAGGGTCTGTCGAAGGAGAGCCAGAGAAGGATTCAGAGCGGTACGCGGTGCGGGCGGGGGGAGGGGGGACGGAGATCGGAGTGAGCTGGAGGGGGAAGAGAAACAGGGAAACTGTAGAAAAGGCGGGGCGTGGGTTGAGGAGGAAAAGACGCTATAGCCTGCCCTACCCCGCACCCAGAAGTCCTTCTCTCCGGCCTTGGGCCAGCTTGGGCGTGCTGACTTGCAGAAAATGTGTAAGGGTACAGGGACGCCAGGTTCAAATGCTCTTAAATACAAAGTAAGTATAGGCTATTCGCCTTAGGTACCAGCTCCCGTTCAGCGCCTGCTACTGTTACAGCAGCAATGTGGGGGTTCTGCTGCCCATCGCCCCCAATAGGAAAGCTCAGCAGGCAAAGGCTGATGAGAAAGGTTTTTCACTCAAATGCAGGGTCGAGGAGAATGGCAGATACTTATCTCAAAGCCCATCCCGTATGAAAAACTGGGAAAACCCCAACCAGAACAGAAGGCCGAGTCCAGAGCTCCTGCTTCAAACTACGATCTTGTGGGAACGACAGCTGCCGATGAGCAGTCACCCAGGCTGCTTAGCTTGTCCGTGGATGTATCTGCTTTCCTGCCTCGTCCCGGAACCTTCAGCCTCTGACGTTAGCCAGGTCTCTTCCAGGGCCACAAAGTCCCGCCAACTGGTAGGGTAGAAGAATCATAGCCAGGTGGGCAAGAGACTGAGCCCAACCTGCGAACCAAAGGGTCAGTGGTATGATTCACAGTCTAGGGCACATGTCTGGGTTGCAAGCCAGGTCCACAGTAGGGGGCACGTGAGAGGCAACCACGCGTTGATATTTCTCTCCATCTGTTCCTCCCTACCTTATCTAAATATTAATAAAGTTTAAAAAAAAGAAACTTGGGGCAAAGTAATACCCATATAAAAATTAACTGCATGGGGAATGTTTATTGGGTAAATGAGCATCCATGATAAAGGAGATGAGAAATAATGCCTCCTCCTGCTATCGCTGGTCGGTGTATGTATGTGGTGGGGAGATGGACAAATGTTACTTACTCCTAATATTTGTCCATCATCATGCAAGACCAGCAAACCCCAGGGAACCTGTTCTAGTGGATATCCGACATGGTGTGACCATTCCCCAGCCAGGAATCCAGGAGTCCAGGGAGTATGTGGCTTGCAACCTGATGCTGGGTTTTTGTGGGGTATTTGTGCTCCCTCCCACCAATGGTTGACACTCATTGTACAGAACAACCATTAACTCCCTCTTTTGCTCCTGACAATGATGTTGCTGACCCTGGATGGTATGGCTCAGTGGACTGCAAGCCAACCTGTGAAGTGAAAGGTTGCTCATTTGACCCCAGTAAGGGCACATGCCTGGGTTTCGGGCCTTCTCACACATCGATATTTCCCTCCCTGTCCTTTTCCCTCCTGTTCCCTCTTTTTTTGAAAATAAATAGAATTTTACAAAAAAATGACGCACATCCCAGCTCCTGGGGTTTGTGCCGTTATGGACAAGACAAGACAAGACAAATTCACATAGACTACCACGTCCTGTGGAGGAAAAGGGTCAGCACAGCTTCTCTCTTCAGGGAGAGCACCTCAGAGCACCTCAAAACACCTCAGCGACTCTGAAGAGGAGAGCCTCTTGACCCTTGCCTTGACAGGCTTTTATTGGGTTCAATTTGCACAGGAATACAGGGTGCATACATAAAACTCACCAATCATTGTCAGGCAGAAATGATTAAACAATACATAACATTAAAAAAACTCTGAGGGCTTATTCTGAGTCAGAGTCAGATAGTTAAAGGGCCATAAAACTTTGGGGAACAAACTCACTTCCTGCTTGCACCTTTATCATTTAAATTGAGGGTATTAGCAAAGTAGGTTTCATAGGATTGTATGTATTATTTCTTAAGAGTGATCCCCTAGGGACCCCGCCCGTACCAGCACAGTGCCTCACCCACCTCCAGTATTGTTTCAGGCTTAAGTCAGGCAGGGGAAGTAAGGCAGCCAAGAGATTAGGAGACTTCTTGCAGACAGAATGTGGACTCAGGCTATGTTAAAGCTGATGGTTGAGTGTCCATACCCCCTTTTCCTACAGCACCCGAAGTCCTTCCCTGAGGGCCCCTCTGTGACCATGCCTGTCTTAGGTTGTCCCTCCTTTGAGGAATCTTACCTGTCATTGGATAACCAGTCATCCACCCAGGGAGATGTAGGACGGATGCAAACCCCCTTCTGGCCCCTCCTGCTCCTGCCCTTGCCTTTTCCCTGTGGTCCAGTCTGGCTATTTGTATAATTAAGATGTGCAAACACATTTAGCCCAAGCACCAAGCTACTTTCCTAATGAGGGTGTGATAAAAAACGAGGGAGGACACAGGAGAGGAAAATGGGGAAATTGGACTGAGAGATCCTTGGCCTGAGGACACTTTAAGCCTAAACTGCAAAGCCAAGTCCAAAAGCATTCACTGAATGTCTCAGTGACCACAAAACTGCCAACTGCAGCTGCCTTAGCTGGTGATTAATGACTTATTTTCCTTTCATTCTTTATCCTTGCTCACTGGAAGATATGTACTGGATTTTAGAGAGAGAGGAAATCAGAGAGAAATCCATTTGTTGTGATCCACAAAGTTTTGGTGCAAGGGACCATGCTCCATCTAAGTGAGCCACCTGGCCAGGGCTGACCAGGACCACAACTCAAAGATGTGCCCTGACCAAGAATAGAACTGGAAATCTTTCAGTTCGCTGGGTGATGTTCTATCCCCTGAACCACACCAGCCAGGGCAATGAGATAGTCTATATTTTCCCAAAGAGTCAAATGAATAAAGTGTGATGCTTATAAATGTAAAATATTACAGTGATTCTACAAGGACAACTCATTACATTGTAAATAAACTGAGAGGGCTGAATCAAGTCCATCTATCGTCTGGGTACAGCCCATGCTGTGCCCCGTTGAGTCACCCATGATCATGGAATCCCTGCTAGGTAAGACTCAGCCAGGAGACCACACTATGGGCAGGGGATCTGTTGTTATCTCCTGTGGGACATCAGCAGTGGCCCAAA
>PVIA01018832.1:0-11850 GCA_004024845.1 Tonatia bakeri | reverse complement strand
TATTGGGAGTGCTGTGTGCACCTGCAGTGACCAGCAATGGGACCAACCAGAGTTTTGAGTGTTCCCAGTACCAAATGCCCCTGAGTTATTAAGAGATTTGAGGGGCAGGGACTAGTGAGAGTCACTCCCCAAGCTCTTTTAAGCGCCTGTGGGGTGGGCTGGAGGAAGTGGGGTGGGCTGGAGGAAGTGGGGTGCTCCCGAAGTGATGTTGCCTGGGGGGACTGCAGTGTCTGAGGAGAACTGAAAGGGATCCACACTCCCGGGTCAGCCTAAGGAGACCGACTCCAGTTGCTGGAGGACTCACCCAAGGCTCCTCCGTGTGCTTTGTGACAGAGGATCTCAGAAGCACTTGGCCACTGTCCAAAGCCTTGTCTCGGGGCCGCTGGGCCTTTGTTTCTTTTGGACTAGGTCTAAAAATAAAAAATTGAGGTTCAGTGTCCTCAGCACAAGTCATTCAGATCCCACATTGTGACTGAAGTCTTTTCTCTGACAAATACATGTCCCAGAACAGAGGGGGCAGGGAGAGAACAGGCAGACGGAGCTGGTGCCTGTGTCCATGGGCATCAGCTGCCCAAGGTCAGAGGCTCAGCTGTAAAAGGTCAGGGCCTCAGCTGTCCAAGGTCAGAGTCTCAGCTGCACAAAGTCAGAGTCTCAGCTGCCCAAGGTCAGGGCCTCAGTTGTCCAAGGTCAGAGTCTCAGCTGCACAAGGTCAGAGTCTCAGCTGCACAAGGTCAGAGTCTCAGCTGCATAAGGTCAGAGTCTCAGTGGCCCAAGGTCAGGGCTTCAGCTGTACAAGGCCAGAGCCTCTGCTGTACAAGGTCAGAGGTTCACTTGCACAAGGTCAGGGTCTCAATTACACAAGGTCAGAGGCTCAGCTGCACAAGGTCAGAGGCTCAGCTGCAGACCTCTGGGAAATGGGCAGCAAAACAGGAAGGGGCTTTTGACCACAACGGAGTGATTTGTATAAGTCATTCTTGAAAGGGGCCACTGGTGTGACTTCTTAAAAAAAAAAAAACAACAACTCGGAGGTAACATCTGCATAACATAAAATAACTCTTTTTAAAGTAAACATCTCAGTGGCATCTTGTACATTCATAACGTTTTACAGCCACCACGTCTATCTAGTTCCAGAATTTTCCATCTGTCCACAGACAAAGCCCGTCCCCAGTAAGCAGTCTGCTTCCTCCGTGGACTCACTCTGGACACGTCATGTAAATGGGATCGTGCACGGCGTGGCCTTTCGTGTCTGGCTTCGTGCATTCACAATGACGTTTTCAAGATTCGCTCACATGCCTGCACGTCTCTGTACTTGACCCCTTTTTATAGCCGCAACCGTTCTGCTGTTTGTGTGTCCACCCATCGGCCGTCCCCACCCCCGGCTGCTGTGAAAGTGACCGAACCTTCGCGTACCTGCATTTATTTGAATCCCTGTTTTTTTTTTTTGGAATCCCTGTTTTTAATCCTTTTGAACATATTCCTAGGAAGTACAGCTTCTTCTGGGGTAACCCTAGGCGGGCGGGTGCACACACGTTCACACAAGTGCCTGTGCACCCGTGTCAACAAACACACGTGTCCGAGATGCCCACGGATGGGGGTCTGGGCACAGGTTACTGCTCTTGCACTCCAAGTCCACGTACGAACAGCTGAAGGCCTGCGGTGAAGGAACCCCACGACGCGGCATTGCACAGGCCCCCACTCGGTACAAACAGAGCGTTCCCCCGGAGCACAGCCCAGTGAGTGACGGAACCCCCAGGAGACGGACGGCAACGCAGTCATCAGCGCTGTTTTCCGTGGGCGGGGAGCTCGGCTCACGGGCCGGCGCTCACTGGGACACTGGTCGCTCGACGTTTGGAGGGGAGCCCCTGAGCCCAGGCGGACCACTGGTGGGGACACGTGCGGGACGCGAGTTTCATTTTCCTTCCTCGTGACTTTGCATTTTCCGCAATTTCCACGTCGGAAGTGTTGGGAGGATGAGGCGAGTTAAGGTATCTAAAGACCTAGAGCAGGAATTGTTGGATCCCTAGACGTCGGCTCTCATTCCGATGATTCTGGCGATAATCACGCAGTGTTTAAAGAGGAAAACACTTCCTTCTTCCTGTTCTTCTTCCTCAGGTGTATGTGCCAGCCAGTGGGCAGGGGGTGTGGGGTGGCGGCCCTGGGAGGGCGGGGGCTGGGCCCCAGGGTGTGGTGGGAAGGGCAGCACTTCCTGTCCCGGCAACTGGACCAGGATGGGGTGAGAAGTCCCCACCCCCACCACCGAGGTCCCCTTGGCCTCTAGAAATTCTGCAAAGAGAGCTTTGAAGTGCTCTCAGCAGATTGTTGCTAAGAAACGTATAAAACAGCATCCGGCTGGAGGCCAAGGTGACACTCGAGGATGGCTTGTGTCCCCAGGGGAGGTATTGTTTCCAAGTATCCAAGGGCTCTGCTGGGTGAAAGCACCTGGACGCCAGGTGTCCAGATGGTGCGCCTGCATGGCTTTGCCACAAGGGGGAGCTCTGGGCACCTCTAGGAGGTGGATTGCAGCTTGTAGAGGAAAAAAAATTTTTTTCTCCTAAAGGGGAGGGGCGGTGTGTCAGACTCAGCGGAACATCCCTACCCTGGGAGGGGCCACGGGGCTGAAAAGGGGCTGAGGTGCAGGTCTGCAGCCCCTCCTCTGCCTTGTTCCGGACGGGGCCTGTAGGTGAAGGCCCTGCTCTCTACAGCGGCGGTTGGCTCTTCCTGATATAGCAGCCGGCTGGTGCAGGTGCCGGAGCTGGGAGGCAGGAGGCAGAGGCTTCAGGCGCCCGAAGGGGCCGCAGTGAGCCCAGAGGCTCAGAGCTGGCCAGCCGCCCAGCCTCCCTGCCCTGCTGCCAGGAGGCTCCCTGAGGCCAGCAGCTTTAGGGGCCTGGGCCTGAACAGCTGCTCAGAGTGGGGGCCCAGAGCCCCCGCCCCACAGCGCCGAACATCAGAGTGCATGTGAGAGCGTGTGCAGCCCCTCGTACCCAGCTGGAGGCCAGGTGGGTGGTCTTGCCCTGGGCTTTCTGAGTTGAGACTTGATCTCATTCTTGCTGTTTTAGACACCCCGGCCTGCAGCCCAGAGCGTGTGATCATACACATGCACACCGATATGTGTGTACATGCACACACAGACGTGCACACACACACACTGACACATAGGCGCACACACACTTCCGTCAGTGTCAGGGAGATCATGTGACCAGACGCTCCAGACTAACAAAAACAGGTCCGAGGCAGGTGCAGCCAAACCTCCAGGCTCCTGGGTACCTGTAATCAGCTCCATGGGGCCGTGACGGAGGCAGGGACCCAGTGATTTGCCTGCTGACACTCCGTGGAAGTGGCCCTCGGGTCGATTGCTCCTAAGTGCTCCTGGCTGTGCTTTTCTGGCTACCGAGCAGAGGTGGTGGTGGTGGGTGGTCCCTGGGAGGAAAGGATGGGGGGCTGGGACCTGGGCGTGGCCAGCCCACAGGTGCTGGAGGGTCTGGCTGCAATCCAGGCACCACCCAGGGAGATGACAGAGAGGCAAAGTTACCCTCCAGCTGGCCTGTGGAGCCTGGTTCTGCGTCGTGACCTTTTGACCTTGAAAACCAAGCTGAGGGTTTTTTGTTTCCGCCCCGGACACTGTGGCCGCCACTGCTGTCACCACCTGAGGGAGTTGCTGTGCTGCCCAGCTTCTCAGCTGCGGGTTTTGGAGAAAAGCCTCCTCTGGCTTCAGCTGAAGTGCTTCCCGCCCCCGCCAGCTCTGCTCTCCGGCCCCTAAACACCCTTGTTGCCCCTGTCAGCCTTTCCTGTCCCCCATCCCAAAGTCCTTCCCTGTCCTCTCTGATCCCTCAAAGTACATTTTTTAAGGAGACTTTAATATATATATATCTTTACCCTGGCTGGTGTAGCTCAGTGGACTGAGTGACAGCGGTGAACCAAAGGGTCACTGGTTCAATTCCCAGTCAGGGCACATGCCTGGGTTGCGGGCCAGGTCCCCAGTGAAGGGCATGAGAGGCAACCACAGGATGATGTTTCTCCCTTCCCCTCTCTAAAAATAAATAAATAAACTCTTTAAAATATACATGTATTTTGGAGACCCCTGTTTTCGCTTGGGGCTGGAGCCACCCTTCCTGTCGTGCTTCCCCCTCCATCACTCTGGGGCCTCTTCGTACTCTCTTCCTGTAGCTGGAACTCCTGTCGCCTCGGCCTTATGTTTTTGTCCAGCAGGATTTCCCTCCTCATTTTCCTGGAGTACATCCTCCAGCAGCTTCCGTGCAAGGGGTGAGTGGGCGGTGCGGGCCTGGTAACTCTGAAACCCTTCTACAGAAAGGGTCTTACTCTGCTCAGTCCCGCTATTGGCTCCATCCAAGGTCCGCAGAGGCAAAGCCATCCAGACCCAGAACCCTGGGCCAGAGCCGGGTGGGTCCAGGTGTCACAAGAGGAGGACAAGCTGTGGGTCCTTAGCCTCCAGCAGAGCCACCCTCCCACCTCTGCCTGGTGTTCACCCAGCTGCCCCGGCCTTGCAGGTGCAGCCTGCCCTCCCGACCGGCCTGCTCAAATGCTAAACCTTCCCCTCACGATTAGTAGCCTCCGTGGGCCCTTCTGGAAGGGTCCCCAGACTCGGGTGAGCCTCACGCACTCAGTGGCCACGGGTTTTCCCCAAACCCTGCTGCTGTTTTTCTGCAGAAGAGACACCAGCTCCTGCCCCTGCAGCCCGCTTCCCTCCCCAGACCACCCACTGCGTGTCCTAAGGCCGTTCAGGGGGACGGCCCGCAGCTCAGAGTCAGAGACTTGAACCCCAAACCCAGCAACCACAAGTGAGTCACTCGGCCCCATTTACCGAGTGAGGAAATAAAAATTTGGAGACCTGCAAACACGTCCCCACGGTCATGTTCAAATGAGAACAGATACGGAAGAGTTTACATGGGGTTTAAATACACTACCGAGTTCGGGATTGTTGCTGCTCTGGAAGAAAATGAAGTCGTTCCTCAGGGTCCAGTCTGCTGGTTAATTTGCCAGGTTCCTGCAATTTTCAGCATCAGTTTTACCCAAGTGCCCATGCTACGCCGAATCGAGTGACTTTCTCAAAGCCAGGGGGACCCAGAGTTTCCGGGGGGCCCCTCATCTGAAAGCAAAGGATGAAAGCGTGTGGAGTGACAGTTCCACCCTGGCTGAACGTCGGACTCACTGGGCAGCTCTGGTAGCTCCTGCTGCCCAGGCCGCGCCCGGGCACAGTGACCCGGGCCCCCTCTGGAGCAGGGACCTGGGGCCAGGACTATTCACAGCTCCCAGAGAATTCCCATGCGGCCAGAGTTGAGAAACCCCTGCATCTAAGGCCCCCTGAAGGGGGTGATTCTCGACCCTGGCTGGGCATTCAAGTCCCTCTCATGGGGGGACGTTACAAACACTGATGCTGGAGCCTCACCCCAGAGTCCCCCTTGACTTGACCTGCTTTGGGGCAAAAGCAGCCCGGGGGGTTCGGAGGGTGAGTGGCCGGCGGAGGAAACAGCTCTGAGGCCATCTCTTCCCCTCTCTGAGGCCGAGGAATGGGAGGGCGGAGGCGGAGCACTTGAGATCTCGGGGCGTCAGGATGTAAAACGTGCTCTGCCTGGAGGAGCCGAGGGGAGCTGGGTTGCCTCTTGGCTGCTGGTTCTGCCTTCACAGCTGCTGCCGGTGTCTCTTTCCAAACCATTCTCGTCGTCCCTGCCAGGGCAGCAGCCCTTGCAGACCGGAGGGGTGGGGTCGGGGTGGGGGTGCAGTGTACAGCCTTCCAGCTGGCTGGGCCACTCTCCATGGGCAGACTGGGAGGGGTGGGGCCTGCACAGGAAGCCTGGGGGGTCCTTTAGCCCACTGCTGTCAAGAAGCCAGCCTGCCCTCGGGGACACTGAGCGGTCTCACACAGGACGTGTCACCCTGTGAATATACCGTGGTGGGGACAGCAGTGGCTGGGAGTACAAGGCCCCTTTGCCTCCGGAGAAACACTAAGGAATCAACTTGGTCCTCATGGTGTGAGATGTGACTTGCCCCTTGCCTCCAGGTGTATGGAGGGCTCTTACAAAGGGTCGGTGACTTCGGTCATCTGGGCCACAGAGGACCGAGGCTTGTCACAAACCAGCAGGATCTGGGCTTCCCTTCCTGGCCATTGGGGTGACCCTGTCATGCCCAAATGTGATAATTCGAGTGACCTGGCTCTGAAAAGCATTTGCAAGGCACTCGAAGGCCAGGGCTGAGAGGGTGGGCTGCCCGTGGCCTGGTGATGCAGGAAGCTGTGCGCACGGCCCCCCATGGAACTGGGGCCTGTGGAGTTCATGGCCATGGAGGCTCACTCTGCTGCCCATGCCCAGTGAGGAGGAGTGAGGGCCTGACCCCTCCTTTTATGGCAGCCTGGGAACTTGAAACACACAAACCCACCCTTCTCAAGAAGCTCTTTATTGTCCTCAGAACCTTATTCAGACCCACACAGCACAGGTACGCGGGCAGCCGCAGCTCGTTAAACCGTGGGCTGAGGCGGGGCCTCGGGAGACGCGCTGGTGCTTGCTGCCGGCTGCTGGGGCCGGAGCAAGGACCAGGGTGCGGTGGGCTGCGTGAAAGCCTCTGGCCCCTCCACCCCGTGGGGCTGAGCTCTGGCCCAGGGAGCCCAGAACCGGGGAGTCCCTACCAGAAGATAGATTCGATCCTTAGCTGATTTCCGTTTAAGGACACAAGCTGTGGGGATTATGACAAAATTACTCCAGTTAATTGAAAAAGAGAAACGCTTTGCAGTAATTGACTGGTGTTTATGCGTCCTCGCCCCAGAGTGCTCCCTGCGGATCCACAAAGTCCCGGGGCCGCCCCTTCCAGGGCCTGCACCCCGGGACACTCGTTACTGGCTCTGATTTTCTTTGTCATCGGACAAGCCCCTCGGCCACTCGAGAATCTCGGCGAGTCAGGCTCGGGAAACTGTGGACTGGTTTCCCCATGGCAGCCCCCGCCCCCCTGCAAACACATGACACGTTCATGTCCACGGTTGAAGGGAGGGGACAACCGGTCATTCCGTCCTCCCTGTGCTGTCCCCCTGCAGAAGCAGTCGAAGCCTCGTGTTCATTGGTTTTCATGTTCAGGTTATTTTCTAGGAGGAGGGAGTCAGAAAGCTTTTATTCAGAAACAGTGGGTGTCACCCTAGTGGGGGGGGGGTCTACTTTTTCCTTCCTAAAGGGCTCTTGGTGTCGTCCAGACACGACTCCTTTGCCACACGTGTGTGTGCTGCACACGTCTCCTTCCGTGCCGTGCACTGTCAGTCCCTACTAAGCCATCAGCAGCTGCCAACCCTGGGAGACAGAGAGAGACAGAGAGAGGGGGGCGGGAGAGACAGGCGGCCAGGCATCACAGACAACCGCTAAGGACTTCTTAGAACGCAGTCTTACCGACACGTCCACCCGGACCCTGGCCCCGCTATGAGACCTAACGACGAATCAACAGGAAATATGGGGGCGGAGGGATGTGGTCAACAGCACCGCACCCCTGGGGTTCAGCGCAGGTGGGGGGAAACCTCCGTAGCACAAATGGTCTCCTTTCAGCAGGGAAAGCTGGCAGGTTAAAAGAAAGTTAAGAACCACCACAGCCAATGACAATATTTGAAACTTATTTGGATGCTGGTCAAACAGTAGAGCTGTGAAAACGCTAGGGCATTTGGAGACAGTGAAACATACTAGCTATTCCACGTTTTGAAGATGTAAAGGCTAATTTCTCTAAGGTGTGATGCAGGTGCAGTGTTTTTGTTTTTGCTTGTTAAGAGCCCTTCCCTTGCAGAGGTGGCCACGGAAACAGCTGTGCGCGATGGCCAGGGTTTGCTTAAACGTAACCTGATGGCGGGGGTGAGGCAGCAGGTGGGGGAGAAAACAAAAATGAATTCACCAAGGGCTGGTCTTGTAGAAGCTCAGCGCTGGTGCATAGATACTCGTGAGAGTATCTCTCTGCATAAACATTTGAAACGTCCCACAATCAGAAGGATTTTTAAGCGAGTGGTTTGCTTGAATCCAGAGGCTCGGACAAAGCATCCCTGAAGTCTCGGGGGCAGCGGGTCCCTCTTCACTCCGCAGCCTGAGTCCCTAGTCTCACAGGCTGCTGATCCTGCAGAGCGGGCCCCACGGCGCTGCCCACCGCTCGCAGCTCCCTCCGGTGCAGGAGGACGGTGTGAAGGCTTCCAGTTGCCTAGCGATGTCTGGCAGCAAATCGATCCCATGCTCTGCTGCCCAGTAGTCAAAAATTGATTATCTGGGTGATCTGGAGATCTGGCACTGGATGAACAGTCCCCCCACCCCCAACCCCAGGTAACGGATCAGGGCTCTAACGGGGGACAGCAGGAGACACAGCAGGCAAGCGCTGGGCTGGGCGAGGACGCCGGGAGGCAGAAGGACCACGGTCAGGGCAGGGGGCAGCAGCAGTGGGGCATGAACCCCTGAGCTCTGTTGTCCAAGACCTTCCAGCAGGCAGCCCCCCCCCGCCCCCACACTTGGTTCAGCACCTCTGCGACTGGACAGCGCCCCGGGACCCCGCCTTAGCACCGGCCTGGAGCCTGGCACTGACCCGCTGAGCTGCTATTAGCTCTGCCCTACTTGTAACCATCTGCTAAGTAACAGGGGGAGGGTCCTGTGGCCGTGTGCCGGGGAGCCTGGCCCAGATAGTGGGTCTGCGCAGTGGAGAGAGACCTTGGCCTCTGGCAAATCTGCTCCAAGTTCATGCTCTTCTTTGGGGGGTGATCCGCGATGCCAATTTTATATTCCAAAGACCAGCTGGGGAGGACGCGGAAGGAAAGGAAGCCTGCCCCCTTGGATAAGCCGAGCGTTCTCGCTGAAGAGCCAGTGGCAGGACTGAACAACAATAGGCACAGTCCCCACTCCTTTGTCAGTTGGGGACGTGGCGGGGGACTTATTTCCGTCTGGCTGGAACCAGCTCCAGACTTGCCCTGTGTGCTGGCACCCTCGCCGGGCCTGGGCCAGCTCCGGGCACGTTCTACCCACGGGGAAGGCAGGTGGGCAATAGGGCTAGCCAACCACTCAGGTGACCTTCAGCCCACTGCTCCTATCGTGTCTGCCAATGTTGCATTGGTCAAAACGAGTCCCAAGGTCAAGCTCAGTATCAGCAGGGCAGGGAAGGGCGCTGTGGCCACAGTGCACATGGTATTTGCTGAGCAGTCATTTATCAGGCCCCCGCACCTGAACGGGGTCTGCGTTCTCACGGGAACCATCCTGAGAGAGATGTTCCCAGGAGGGGAGCGCACACGGCGGTTGGCAATCGCGTGGGTGGGGTCCAGCTCTGGCCCTCCTGCCCTCCGCAGGTCCTCAAAGGGGGCAGAAAACAGGTAATGGATACAGGGACCCAGAAGCTGCCGGCTGCCCGTCGTGGGGGGCCGAGGAACCCTGGAGGCCGGGAAGGCTTCTGCAGCTTTTCTGAGCTGAGCAGTTTTGCAGCATTTAAAGTTCTCTCTGTGTGTACATCGCTCTCTCTATTTATAGACTCCCCGGGGGCAGGGCTCAGCGAGCCCCCCCCAACCCGGCAAACAACGCGGAGCGGTTGTCAAGCCTGCCAAAGACGTAGCGAAGCTGTGGCCGGGTTTGCGCAGAAATCTCTGGCGCGTAATAAAGGCTGGGAACAGCAAAGAGACCGAAATTAAAACACGGGCCCGCTAGTTACTAAATACAAGGTTTTCTGGGAGGCGTTAGCAGCTGTTGGAGTTCTGGAGCCTGAAGCGGCATGTGGTTCTGGTTCACGTACGTAGCAACCGCACAGGGCTCTGCAAACTGACACAGACCCACCGGGGAGGCAAACACCGTGGCATCTCACAGACCCCGCAGTCGGCACCCAGGACAGGGGGCCCGGAGAGCCCCGGGCGGGCACCTGTGCCCGAGTCGCAGGGAGAGGCCGGGGTTCTCCTCCCTCCTTCCCGGGAGAGAGCGAGGGGATAACAATGGCGGGGCGGGTGGATCAGGGGGTGTGCACAGTCAGGCAGACCCGCCGGGTTTCCGGCTCGGGGAGTGTGGGCACCAAGCACCTCCGGAGACCTCAGGAGGAGGGGCTGATTGGAGGAGACGGACGACAGTGTTCATTTTAGTGTGAACGTGCCCAGGCATCCCAGGTGTCCTTGCAGGGAGCCCAATGCCTGGCGGAGGAGCTCGGGGGTGGGGGCAGGGCGCTCTCTGGTTTGCCCCCTGGTGGACTCTCAGGGACGCACGCTGCGCCTGGGACCCCACACGCTGCGCCTGGGACCCCACACATGCTTGGAAGTGAATGGTGGGTGGAGACCTGCCATTTAAATGCTCTTGAATTGGGGCCTTTATCTTGCTTCCTGAGTCTCCTTTGTCCACGCATAGGCGGAGTTTGGGAATTCTGCACAAATATCCACAGACCGTTGTGAGTCTTTGCAAAGATTTTCCTCCCGAATCGATATCCCGAGGCCATTTAAATATTGTCTGAAACCAAGCCAGTCCCCGGCTCATCTCCATGCTCAGCTCCAAATGATGTTTAATTTGTCTATAAATTAACTTGCACAGTGTCACACCACATTAATGCACCTTGGAACCTTTCTATTCCGATCTGCGCGCAGCTGACATGCCAAGTGACGCCACGCTGCTCTCCAGGGACGCTTTCCGTAATGTGGCTGATTAAAATATAGCTGACTGCAGGAGAAGCGGCGCCGCAGCCGGCCGCCGGCGAGCCAGCACAGCCCCGGGATAATGAATAATGGTTTGTGGCAAAACTGATAATGCGCCCGCTATTATATTGACTGGGGCCGAGGCTGCAGTTAATCGTGCTTAAATCGCTGTGCTGGAGCTGGGTTCCGCTGGAGGCCTGGCTCTGCGTCCCTCTTCTGAAAACTGTCCATTGTTCTGGAGTGGGGTCCTGGTTTCTGCCTCCTGGAACTCCATTCAAATGAGACAGCTATTTTCGCCGGCGGCCGTGCGCCCGTGGGAGTGTGAGTCCGGAGTTAGAGCTGGGGGCTCCATCTGTTGGCGTGGGTGCATTCCCCCACCATTGGAGTGTACACCACGCTGCTGAGTGCCGGGCACAGTGGGGAGCTCATGCCCCCAACCCCTAAAGTGTTGTCAGCTCGAGCAGGAGACAGACACCCCACCCACAGTTGGGGTGCTGCCTGTTAAGGGCTATATGTCAGGCTCCAGAGTCTGTCTGGGATTTGGTTCGAATCCAGGCTCCTCCATTTCCCAGCCACGAGGCTGTGACCCTCAGCCCCTGGTCTGCGAAGTGGTGAGACTCCTGCACCCACCGGCGAGGGTCCTGGCATTAAATGGGCTGAAACAGTCTACGGAGGCGGATTGTTTAGTGCTGCGCTTGGTACCACCGGGGCTCCTGCTAAATGGGCCTTGTTGTGGTAACAGTGGCCACAGGGCCCAGAGGAAAGAGTGACCCGTGACCTGGAAGGTCGGGCAGCCCCACAGAGGACTAGGGCCGGAGTTCAGTTTCGCAGGGAAGAGCAGGCATGGGGCCAGCCCTCACCCACTGCCGGGGTCACCCTGACCAGTCTCTCCCAACAGCGCATGCTCAGAGCAGCCCCGGAGACAGCCCTCCAGCCCTGGGCTGACGCTGCAGCCCCCTGCCCGGCCGTGGGGGCGCCTGGGGCGCAGTCCACGTGGCTCCCAGAGCCCTTCCTCTCCCGCTGGCTTCAGCCCAGGCCCCCAACACATCCTTCCCTGGTTGTCGTTTACTCCTGCTTCCTGGGGTCACCCCCCAAATAAACCGTCCACAAGCACATCCTGGGCTCAGGTCCTGCTTTTGGGGAGCTGACTGACAGAGAGGTATGCACCGCTCACCATCCTACTAGCCCCAAGTCCAGCCTTCCGCTTGACACAAAGAAACACAACACAAGGCCCAGCCTGC
>PVIA01018831.1:0-11870 GCA_004024845.1 Tonatia bakeri | reverse complement strand
AAATATGCATGGCCAGGAGAGAATGGTGAATGAGCTAAGGAAATATTTAGAAGCTCATCCTTGGGTAAATGTCAGGGGGGTTATGGAAAGTGCTTTGTTACCTGAAAGATACTAAGTGGCTGGGGTTTATTGAATTACAGGAAACAATGAGGGTGGGGGGGATACTTGGAGATGGTGGAAAGATACTTACATCAAGATCAGTAAATATTGGGAGTTGACACTGTCACAACATCTTTGTGTGTGGGTCCAGTGTGAAATGTGAGAGACTCAAGGTTCTGGTCTGGCTCCTGAGTGACTGTTTGCATCCTTCCCCCCTGCGTACACGCGCATGCAGGTTCCGGAGCGAAGGCTACACCGTACATGTGCAGCTAAACGACTACCTGGACATCATCTGTCCCCATTACGAGGATGACTCCGTGGCAGCCACTGCCATGGAGCAGTATACGCTGTACCTGGTAGAGCTAGAGCAGTACCAGGCGTGCCAGCCCGAGTCCAAGAGCCAGGTCCGCTGGCAGTGCAACCACCCCAATGCCCGGCACGGCCCAGAGAAGCTGTCCGAGAAGTTCCTGCGCTACACACCCTTCACCCTGGGCAAGGAGTTCAAAGAGGGACACAGCTACTACTACATCTGTGAGTGCCCCGAGGCACGCGCGGAGGTGCCCACACTGGGGGATGGCGCCACCGCGATGAGTATGCCTGAGAGCGAGCTCAGTGGGAGCCAAGCAGCAGAGGGCCTCCACCCCTGGATTCTGTTTTCATTCATTCACGTGACAAATGTGGAGTGAGCTTCTACTGCACTCTGGAAACACTGCTTGGCTGTATAGGCACAAAGAGAAATAAAACATTACAGGGTGCCTGTCCTCAAGGAAGCTGGGAAGAGACACGCATTGGTTAACAGACCGTTAGAACAGTGTAGTATGGTAGGCATGAGTGAGCACAGGGGCCCTGGGAATATGATCTTGGGACCTTCCAGATTAGGGGGTTTCAGAGAAGGCTTCCTGGCTTCCCAGAGCTTAGGACAAGCAGAGGATTTGGCCATAAATGAAAGGACATGTGCAAAGGGAACATGACATCCTCAGGGAACCCCGTATGGTTAGCCTGGCTAGAGTAGGAGGGGCACTTTGAAGTGGGGAGACACGAGCTTGGAGAGGTAGACAGGAGGGCAGATCACCTGGAGATCCAGTGATCCACTGCCCACCACAGGAGGGCAGATCACCGGGACCTAGGAGTGCTAAGGAGTTTGTCCTGGGGGCAGTGGAGAGCCACTGGTGGGTTTACAAGTGATAAGATCAGCTTTGCATAGAATGCATCCAGGCCTCACCCCTTCCCTGTGCCTGGCGGGAGGGAGGTACACAATGGCTGGGGAAGGGGAGTTTTCCCCAAATTTCAGCCAGGAGGAGTAAAGGATGGACTCTGGGGAGGGGACAGTGGCTATGTTCTTTTTGCCACCATCTCCAAGACCAAGGGTTATTCCAAAGAAGGAGGTTTGACTGAACACGGGGCAGAAAGTGGGCAAAACCTAACGAAGGGAAGAATCCAGGCTTGGAAGAAAGTGTTTCCAGTGAACAGGGACTGAGAGAGCGGGGCCAGAGGCATTTACATTCTGTTTTCTTCCAACAAAGTTTCCTTCCCCTTCTTTAATACCTTGTGGGTATATCTTGCAGCCAAACCCATCCACCACCAAGAAGACCACTGCTTGAGGTTGAAGGTGACTGTCAATGGCAAAATGAGTGAGTGTCCCAGCCCTGTGGGCCTCCTTCCTCCATCCCTATGCTGGGCCTGGCCTAATGACATGGGATGGTAGGGAAGTTCCGCTGCCTGGCCCAGCCAGCACTCCCACCCTTCTGCCTCCCTGGTACAGTTACCTGACCTATGGCTACCCCTGTCTTTTAGCACACAGTCCTCAGGCCCATGCCAATCCACAGGAGAAGAGACTTCCAGCAGGTAAGTAGCTGGAGCAAATTGGGCCTGGGGCAAACAAGAGGGCCTGCTTGAGGGGTTGGGCACAGGAGGAGGCTCCTTTGTCAGGCAGGGGCTGGGACAACCTTGTTGGACTGAGGGCCAGTGTCAGTAGTGGGACTGCTCACCTGGGAGCCTTTGCCCTTCCACCTTGCAGATGACCCAGAGGTGCAAGTTCTACATAGCATTGGTCACAGTGCCGCCCCCCGCCTCTTCCCACTTGCCTGGGCTGTTCTGCTCCTGCCGTTTCTGCCACTGCAAACCCCGTGAAGCCGTATGCCACATCTGGCCTAAGGATTGAAACTAGGCTGAGGAGGCAGAGGCAGCCACCCCTCTGGCCTGGGGTCCCTCCCAAGGCCCTGGTCCTGGGAACCATCCTGCCACATGTATAAGCTGCCACCCAGCAGCCTCAAAATGAGTCAGTATTAAGGGTTTTAACCCAAAGGAGGTGGGCAAGCATGGTAGTGCCGTTCCTGCCTCCACCTCAGAGGGACGGACAAAGTGGGGACGGTACTTCCCCTGCCATTCCTACCCTTTAGCCAAAAAAAAGACAAGCTGTGCAAATATGGACTCTTAAGAGGGACACTATGGGAGCTGAAGAGGTGGTCTGGGTTCATGTGGGTGGACACTGAGCTTGGCAAAGTTGCCCCTCCCACAGAGCCAGGATGCCAAGGTGAGCTGACTGAAGGAAAAGCGAGAGACAGTTTCCTGCCTAGCAGGCAGGGACGGGAGAAGTGGTGTGCTTGGGCTGACCCAGCGTCTCCTATCCTGGGCGGCGCTCCCCAGGGCTGTGCCAGTGGGGCTGCGCCAACCTATTCCTCAAGTGGAGCTGTTAGGGCAGGGCCCACATGTACAGGATATGTATATAAGTTTGCTGTGTGTCTTTGCTGATTTCTATAACTGGCTCTTTTTTATACAATGTTGTCTGAAAATAAACCTGTTTTTTTTGTACACGCTCTTCTGCCTCTCCATACTTACGACCATTGGTTCCTGCTATGGGAGATACCAGTAGCAACTGGGTTTGAATTTTTTTCCCTCTCTGGAAAGAATTCTTACCCCTCACTAACCCCTAATGCTACAGAACGGACCCATGGAGGTGGGGAATGATAATACTATTATCAAATGGACCTCCCTTCTCCCAGGGTCCCCCTGTACTAAGTTCGCCTTGCCCACCGCCAGGAAATTATAGGTCTCAGTGTTAGAGATTGGTGAAAAGGAAAGGAATTATTTATTCCAAAAGTTGTACAGACTTAGAGTAATGACTTATGTCTTCATTAAGATCCCAGAGTCCCTTAAAATACCCACAAATGCACACAGTCCTTCCCCCTCTGGGGTACCACATCTCAGAAAGAAATAGAAGTCTGTGGCTCAGGTGGCCCCCCAGTTCTTTCCAGTAACCCATGCTCTGCTGGCTGCCCCCCCTTCCCTGCCTGCAGTTCCCAGCACTATCAGGCATGTCACTGGGACCTCCAGTTCTTAATCCAAACCCGCGTGGCACCTTCTGGCCCGCCAGCAAAAGTTCTTTCACCCATTTCCTTCTCGCAGCGTCTCTTCTGCATTCTCCCAAACGGCTGAGGGAGAGCTCTGCACTGCTTCTACATCTTGCTTTCTGGCTTCCTAAGCTGAGTGACAAAGGGAGCCCCAAAGCTACGTGGCTCCCCGCTTCCTTGCCAAAGCTGCACAGTCCCCTCTTGCATGGCTGCCATGCCTGGGTTTCAATCCCAGCGCCAGTCTTCCTCTGCAGCCCAATTTCCGACTCCTCCCACAACTGGCTACACCTGCCAGCATTCTCCTATTTTTTTCCAGCTTTTCTGGGCTTCCATAATAAGTCTGGGCAGGTGTGGCCCCATGGCGTGGAGCCAATCATCTCCAAGCTCTCACGCAGGCACTGTAACCAGGGAGAGTTGCCTCCCAGTTACATCATGGGTTGAAGTCACTTCCATGCCCCTGGCTCAAAGCATGGCCACAGCTATTTAACATATCCAAGAAACCAGTTAAAAGTTATAGATATGTTAAATGATCATGCCTGAGGTTAGTTGCAAAACTGTTGCTATGCAGTACATACATAGCACTCTCAATGGGCCTGCTCCATGTATCCCATCGCCCAGTTCAGACTTTCAGACTTGTGGGAGTGAGAACATTTTATATGTATGTATATTTATTTTCTGGACACCCTGAGTTCTGGACCCCATTACAAATCCCTCTTTGGGGGTTCCCCTGGCCGCACCCTGTTACACCCACACAGTCTCTCTGGTTTTAGGCTAACCCCACTCTGGAAGTTCTTTCCGTCACACCTCTGTCCCATTCCCACCCTCGCAGCGCTGGGCTTTGGGTTTTGGCATACCATGCAAATGCTCATAATGTTGGGTGGGTCAGGGCAGCCCTCAAGGGAACACTAGCTGAGGCATCACCCTGACCCACCAGGACATTTGGGGATCTGGGATGGGAACTTCCCAGCTATGAGTCAGGTGGGACTAAGAGGTCATCAAAGTGCGAAGCCCTTCAGGTGGACCGGCCAAGTTGGTGGTGTGGCTGAATGGAGAGGACACCTGACAGAATCGGTCATTTCTGGCAATCCCTGTAATTTAGGGGAAAGACTGGGAAGAGGTTTCAGCAAACTGAGAAGAAAACCCCTCCCAAGTCCTGGGCCAATGAGGTTCTGATCTGGAGCTGTGGGTGGAAAGCGGGTTGAAGTCTGGTTGGATCCAGCAAGCTCTGGTTTGAGATCCCCACGTAGGCTCGCGGGTGGGCCTGTGGGAGAGTTGAGGCTGGGGAGTCTAGGTAATCGAAGGGGTAAGCAGAGGGCGGTAAGCTGCGGGTACCGGGCAAGTCCGAGGAGCCCCAGGAAGCTGACCGACAGAGACTCGGAGGGCGACGTCAGCTCGGGAAAGTCGGAGAGCCGGCGAGAGGCTGGGGGGCGGGGCCTGAGTTCCCCGCCTACGTCCTAGGTCGGGTTCCGGCTCAGTTTCCGGGGGACGGCCGAGCGTGCCTGGGACGCGGAGGGGCGGGGCTCCGGCCAGCTCGCCCGCCACCAGCTAGGCTGCCCCGCGGCACTGGGAGCCTGCTTTGAGGGGGATGGAGACCGGCGGCGTGGCGGACACGCTCCTTTCTGGAGCTTGCGTGATCTTCACCCTCGGCATGTTCTCCACCGGCCTGTGAGAGCGCTGCCGGGCCGGGATAGGGCAGGACCAGAAAGTCAGGAAAGGAGCGAGAGGGGATGGAGACGTGGCTGCAGCCCCAGGCTGCTTCCGGAACCTGGGATCAAAGTGGAGTCGGGTCGAGGGGAACGGGGTATCAGAGCAAGGCTGGTCACTTGACCTGAAAAAGGCAAGGGAGCTGAGAACGGGCCCGGGGTGTGCAGTTGTTAGGGGAGGATGACAGGCATTAGGGGTCTCCAGTCCTCAGTAGCCTGATTCTCCCTTCCCCTGTCATACCTGCCTTCTCGGGCTCCGTTACAGCTCCGACCTCAGGCACATGTGGATGACCCGGCGAGTGGACAATATCCAGTTCCTGCCCTTTCTCACCACGGATGTCAAGTGAGAGCGGGGAAAGCTGAGCAGAAAGACTGAGTGGGTAGGGTGGGGTGAGGACCGTGGAAGAGACCCCTCGGGTCCCCCTCCTACACTCATCCCCACGGCCAATGTCTCTCCCCTCCACCCTGCAGCAACCTGAGCTGGCTGAGTTATGGGACCTTGAAGAGAGATGGGACTCTAATCATTGTCAACGCTGTGGGTGCTGTGCTTCAGACCTCGTATATCTTGGTGTATCTGCACTACTGTCCTCGGAAGGTAGGGACCCTCCCTTGCACTCACCTCTTCTGCAGCATGTCCTGCTTGCTGGCAGGGCCAGCAGTACTTCCTAGAAGACTGTAACAGGCTGGCACTGTCAACTTTTCCTGGAAGGCTCCTCCAGCATTGCAGTCCTCCTTCCTCCTGAATGCCAGCCTTCTGATACTCACACATGGCCACCTTTCTGACAAGGCTGATAGCTCTGCTTACCCTGATGAGGCCTCCTTGCTGCCCAGTAAGCTGAGGGAAGGTGCTTTTATCGCCCATGGTTCCTTCAGAACTAGGGTCAGTGGCTGAGAATGAGGTCATTAGCTGTTTCCCCATTCAATTATACGAGCATTTATTGAGGTCCTCTTGTGTATACCAAGCTCCCCCCAAAAGATATCTTTCCCTCTCCTAGAAACCTCCTATGTTGTGGGTGGATCAAGTCACTGGTGGGAAAAAGGCTGTGACAAGTACAGTACTGGGCCTGGACAAAGAGTGGCTCCTCCACTGGTGCATGAATGAGTGGATTTCAGACGGGATCAGAGAGGGCTCTTGGCACATGTAGAAGTCAGGCTGTTCTCTCCCCTGCAGCGTGCTGTGCTCCTACAGACCGCAGCCCTGCTGGGGGTCCTTCTCCTGGGTTTTGGCTACTTTTGGCTCCTGGTGCCCAGCATTGAGGCCAGGCTACAGCAGCTGGGCCTCTTCTGCAGTGTCTTCACCATCAGTATGTACCTTTCACCACTGACTGATTTGGTGAGTGGGGGTGTCTGTGGCAGTTGGGGAGATGAGGAGGGTCAGGTCCCATAGCCAGAGACTGTAGCTTACACTCCAGAGGAAGGGTAGATTCAAATCCTGGGAGGAGACAGGGCAGAAGAGGTGGACGAATGGGAGGTAGGAGGGAAAGGCTGGGTAACAGAAAATCAGGGAGGATATTTGACCTTTTTTTCTGAGGAAATTATTAGGCAAGGTGGGAGCTTTACTGTGTCTTGGCTAGGAGTGTCTTTCATCCTTTCCGCCAGGCCAAAGTCATTCAGACTAAATCAACCCAGCGTCTCTCTTTCTCACTGACCATTGCCACGCTCCTCACCTCTGCCTCCTGGACTCTCTATGGGTTTCGGCTCAGAGACCCCTGTATCATGGTAAGCAGCGCAGGGATGGGGTGACGGATGTGCCAAGTGGAAAAGCAGCTCCTCTTCTCATCGCAGCCCTTGGGGTTTCAGGTGCCCAACCTTCCAGGAATCCCCACCAGCTTCATTTGCCTCTGGCTTTTCTGGAAGTATCCTCAGGAGCAAAACAGGAACTGTCAGCTCCTACAAACCTGAGGCAATTCAGGTGACCACAGGGCACCTTAATGCCAACTTGTTACCAAAGAGCTTCAGACCAACCTGTTTCAGCTGTTCCTGCTGACCAGCCCTGCAGGTGCCATGGATTATGGGAAAGAGAAAGAGACAATTTTGGGAATCTGGGGACCAAGGAAAGAGCTTTACTTAGAAGATTGGGTGAGACCCAGGCAACAAAGCACTTATTTTTTAGAGATTATATTTTTTAATTGTGGAGGCTGGGGGTGAAATCTTTAGAATGTGCCTTAAAATAAACTGTTCCCTACCCCTGCCCATCGAAGCTCATTCTCTATTCAGTGACTCTCAGCCTGCCTGGTTTGGTGAAGGGCAAAGGTGCCCTGCGTGGTCAGAGTCATCCTTGGGCTGGGAGGGCTGGCTCAGGAAAGGCATCCAAGAGAACCAGAGCAACCTAGGAAAGACCTAGGGAGGCCTTGGCAAGGACAGAGCTTGGATGTTATGAAGAAGAATAAATTAGGCTTCAAGAAGTACTTCCTGACAGGGTTAAAAGGACCAGAGAAGTCTAACATTTCCATCCTTAGACCTTGAGAAGGGGCCCTCGCCTCCTTTGAAATAAACAGGAGGAACACCAGCAGGATACAAAGATAAAGGCTCAGATGCTCAGATGACCTGAGGAAGGTGGCTTGTTAGCCTCTGACTTCTCGACAGGTGGTACACACAATCCCCAATTCCCAATCTCCATATCCACACTACACAAAGTAAACTTGGTACTGTTTAATGGGGAATGGGAGGGAGGGGCCATCCAGCGGGAATGGGGTCAGAGTGTCAGAAGCGCATCCCCCTGCGGGATAAGTCGGCTCTGGCTTCCTGGATCTGGCTCTGCAGCTCCCGGGCGGCGTCCTCGCAGTCGTGAAAAGTGGCCACACGATAGCCCACAGTGCCCAGTGCATAGCAGCCAGCAGACACCAGCAAATAGGCAGGCAGTGGCCACAGGACCTCCCGGCACGACGAAGGCAGCTCCAGGCCCAGGGCCCCAGTGGTCAGAGCCGCCCAGGCGGAGCCCAGGAGTGCCAGTGCCCAAAGCCACTGCGCTAATTTCGTCATGGTTGCTGGGGGAAGAGAAAGCGGAGCTGGAGATCTTTCAACCTCGCGATCCCCACTTCATTTGAGACCCATCTGTCCTTCTTCCTCACCAGCCCATCCCATCTCACGCTCAGGGCTACGCACGCTTTCACCCTCCGCCCAGTCCATTCGGCCCTCAACCCACACGTACCTCTGCCCCGCGTTTCCCGGTTCTGCGCGGCTCTGACGTCAGGCTGCCGAACTCTCCCCGGGCTGCGCTGGCCTTTGCGCTGCCTTCTGGGAATTGAAGTCCTCGTTGTGGCGCCTGTCGGCTCGCGCTGCGGTCTTTCCCTTAGCTGAGTTCAGCAGTCTGTGCTCAGCAAATTGCGTCTTGGGTCGCCTGGGGCTTCGGTGCTGCTGCTCTTCTTCGGTGCCATGGAAAAGCCACTCTTAAACCTTGCGATGTGGTTCTCCTTAAACTTCACTATGCACAAAAATCCCTTTTGTTCATTCATTTATTCACTCATTCGTTCATACGTGGAGTGCCTTGATAAACTTTGGAGAAATAAAGATATCAAGACACTCGGCCTCTCCTGGGGTGGAGGGGGAAAAAGAAGTCAGGAAAACGGAAGCCTTGACAACTAACCATGATGCTTTCAGATAGGTGTTAGAACAAAGGTTGTCTTTTTTTTTAAAACTATAGCACTTTATTTTCCTCACAATGACGTGTTGCTAATGCCTAATGTTCTCACATGACAGTAGAAAAACAAAATGTGTCATCTCTTAAAGAATTGAGAATTGTGTACAAAAACCTTACATAAATTAAAAGGATGAGTAAAGTTACAGGTGGAAATACAACCCAATTTCCAACTCAAGGCAAGTAACAACACAGATGTTCTGGCAGGAAACATCAGCTAAGAGAGGAAAATGGGTCCTGACGCTGGGACCCTCCCAAACCTGTCAGACCGGCAGCACAGAAATGACAACTGGTTCAAGACTCCTGCCAGCCTCTAGAGAAATCCTAGAATAGGCAGCTCCCTCATGTCAATACCCATCAGGAACCACAGTCTTGTGGATTCTCATCGAGCCACTGGATTTCTCTTACAGAAGCATGTTCTTGTTTAGGCCACCAAGTGACCGACATGTGCATGTATGTGTACAGGGGTTTAAATCAAAGATGTGTACAGGGTATTAAACACACACCAAGGGGACAGTTAACTTGAATACAAGGTCAAAATCAACAACCGGTCTGTAATCCAGTGCTGAGATCAGATACAAGCTTGAAGAACAATTTCTGTTCGAAGGTTTATTCCAGTTTCACAAGATCAGCACAAGATGTGTACATTTGCCAGGGCAAACTTAGACCCATCTGTCCTTCATGATCAACTCATGCAGCAAATGCTATGTATCTGCCCACAGTCCGTTTAGAAGCATTTGTGGTAGACGATAGAGGGGCCGACTCATCTTACTTCTGCTGACTGACCCACACCTGCTGGGAGGCGGACAGCGAGGCCAGGATAGAGCTGCCAATCCACACCAAGTACCTGGGCTCCAGCAGGGCAGATCCTGACCTTCATCATGCTGGGAGCCAGGGCTGTAACCCGCTTCTGCACCCTGTTGGCGATGCCTGGATACATGGTGGTCTCACCAAACATCACTGTGTTGGCATACAGGTCCTTTCGGATGTCAACTTCACACCTCATGATGGAGTTAAATGTTGTCTGGTGGATGCCGCAGACTCCATACCAGGAGGGAGGGAGGGCTGGAAGAGCGCCTCTGGACACTGGCACCACTCATTGCCAATGGTGA
Organism: Tonatia bakeri; assembly: GCA_004024845.1. Taxonomy (NCBI): domain Eukaryota; kingdom Metazoa; phylum Chordata; class Mammalia; order Chiroptera; family Phyllostomidae; genus Tonatia; species Tonatia bakeri. The sequence goes on along the minus strand of PVIA01018831.1, from coordinate 1,969 downwards.
TCAGCTGCCCATCAGGCAGCTCTTAACTCTTCTCCAGGGAGGAGGAGGTGATGGCCATCGCCTGTTTGAAGTCCAGGGTGACAGAGAAGAGCTCTTCCTTGATGTCTTCCACAATTTCCTGCTCAGTGATGGTGGTGGAGCTGTAGCCTTGCTCCCTGAGGATCTTCATGAGGTAGTCTGTCAGGTCCCGGCCAGCCAGGTTCAGATGCAGGGTGGCATGGGGGAGGGTGTAGCCCTTGTAGATGGGCACAATGTGGGTGACCCCATCCCTAGAGTTCAATGCCAGAGGCGTACACAGAGGGGCAGCACAGCCTGGATGGCCACGTACATGGCAGGAGTGCTGAAGCTCCCAAACATAATCTGAGTCAAAAACAATTTTAAAAATGATGAGCTGAGTCATCTTCTCATGGTTAGCCTTGGAGTTCAGGGGGGCCCCAGTAAGCAGCACTGGGTGCTCCTCGCAGGCCACAGCTTGTTGTAGAAGGTGTGGTGCCAGATTTTCTCCACGTCGTTCCAGTTGGTGACTGTGCTGTGCTCAGTGGAGTACTTCAGGGTCAGGATGCCATGCTTGTCCTGGGCCTTGTCACTTACGTAGGTATTCTGCCCCATGTCGGGGTGCCCCGAGGATGGAAGTGGGGAACATGGCCCAGGAAGCATCATCCCCAGCAAAGCCAGCTTTGCACATATATACCAGAGCCATTGTCAATGACAGGTTTGGTGATCTCTTCTTCCATGGCCATCCGAGAGGGCATGGAGGAGCAGAGAAGCAAGAGAATGGGGAGTGCAGGCCAGCTGCAGTGAGAAGGTTGTCATATTTTTAATTATTATTTTATCCTCACCCGAGGACTTTTTTCCCTATTGCTTTTAGAGAGAGAGGAAGGGGAGGTGCGGAAATGTCGATGTGAGAGAGAAACACTGATGGGGTTGCCTTCTCACGTGCACCCCGAAGGGATCGACCCGCAGCCCAGGGACACGCCATGACCGGGAGTGGAAACGCAACCTTCCGGTCCACGGGGCAACATACCAACAAACCAAGCCACACCAGCCAAAGCAGGGTGTCATATTTTTTTAAAAGAAATGAGGGGAGAAACCAGACTGGAGCCAGGGGATGAGGGGCTCCAAGAGGTGTCTTTAAGGGGAAAAGTGTGGGACCAAGGAATTACCCAATGTGCTTAAGGCATTGAGAGAAGGTGTACACATCTTTCAGAGTTTGGGGAGTGAATTCATGATAGGTATATAGAAAACCAAGTAAAAGAAAAGGTCAGGCAATTACCAACTTTAGGGAAAACAGAGAGTTCTAAAAGGAAAGAGAATTCCTTTCCCTTTCCTGGGAAAGACCAGCAGGAACATAACTGTGTGTTGGCCAGAGTCAGGTTTGTCAACTTGCTGCTGTGAGAAGGAATACAAACCAGAGGAACTATATGGAGCAGCTCATCAAAGGAGAAAACAGGGTCACTGTAGGACATGGGAAAGGTGGAATTTAGGTAATATTTATTTATTTATTTTTAATTTTATTTTAATCATTGTTCAAGTACAGTTTTTCTTCCCTTTACTCCCCATCCAGCCCACCCACCCCTCCCTCCCAACTTCCCTCCCATTATCACCCTCCCCCTAGTTTTTATCCATGTGTCTTTTAACTTTGTTCCTGTAAACCCTTCCCCTTTTCTCCTGAAACCCCCTCTTCTCTCTCCTCTGGTCACTTTCTGCTGTCCTCTGTTTCAGTGTCTTTGACTATATTTTGCTTGTTTCTTTGTTTTGTTGTTTAGGTTCCTGTTAAAGGTGAGATCATATGGTATTTATCCTTCACTGCCTGGCTTATTTCACTTAGCATAATGCTTTCCAGTTGCATCCATGATGTTGCAAAGGGTAGGAGCTCCTTCTTTCTTTCTGCTGCATAGAATTCCATTGTGTAAATGTACCATAGTTTTTTGATCCATTCATTTACTGATGGGCATCTAGGTTGCTTCCA
>PVIA01018830.1:0-11860 GCA_004024845.1 Tonatia bakeri | reverse complement strand
CCTCTGCGACACTGACCTTGTGTGTGTTTGTTTGTAACAGCTGTCATAGCGGTGTGATAAAGCATTCCTAATGACCACACCTGGCTATTTTAGCTTTATTTCACGAAGGAAGAGACGAGACCAAGGCCAGTAAGACTCACTGACTCTCCTGCAAACAGAAAGTTGCCAGGCCAGGAGGTAACTCTCCTTTCTGCTCAAGCCTTGGTCGCAGAGTTAAAGGGTCTTAGAAAGTATTCAAGGGAGAGGTTGGGATATAACACAAACATAATATGTATGTGACCCGCACGTGTCACACTGGCCCTCCTTCTGAGCAGAGCCACCAGCCAGCAGGAGAAAAGCTCCTTGCCTCAGTCCGTGACGATGCACACGTGGGCAAGGGAGGCAGAGCCCTGGCTCCCCCAGGCCCCGGGGGGCGGCATGCTTACAGGAAGCAGACCGCACACTCCCCCAGGAGAATGCACAGTGCCGCTCTCCCCACCACGGACAAACACCGGCTGAGGAGGGGCGTGAAGATGACCTGCCCACACTGTGGACTTGCCACAGTTGCAGGTGATACCGTCATCCCAAGCCATCAGTAGCCAGTCAGAACGGTGCCCCTTCTGGTGCTTCTGCCCAGTGTTGGATGCCGGGCCTCGCTCCCCAGAATGCCGCTCCTACAGGCACAGACTTCGTCTCTGACTTACAGACAGAGAGCACCTTTGCTCACAGCAATGAAGAGACTTGCCCAAGGTCACAGTGCCTGGTGGCAAAATGGAGCCAGGGTCTAAGCTTTGATCCGACTGGTTTCAAAATCTACCTGAATCCCATTTCAGCCATTTTTCTTGCATGTGGGTGCATGTGGCCCCAGGAGCACCAGGCAGAGGGCCAGGAGGTAAGCAAAACCTCGGGATAAGCATAGCATGGCCTCCAGGCATCTTTTTTTCCTCAAAGTTTTGAGAACAACAGCAAAAATTATATTATTTTATGTTAAAAATACACATTATAAAGTAGAATGCAAAATGCACACAAAAATTCTTAAAATAAAACACAGAGATCCAAAGAAATTTCACACTGACAGCTAGCTGCCTTAGGCAATATTCCCAGGTCCCTGAGGGCACATGTTCCCGAGGGCATGTGTTCCTGCCTCCGGGGTTAGGGCGTCTTCCACGGAGTCCTTGGGGTGGTGCTGCCCTGCAGCAGGGCGTGAGAAAGTAGTCTTCAGACACCCGCCAGCCTGGGTTCGAATTCCGGTTCCTATTTGTCAGCCACAAGACCTAGAGCATGTATTTTAAATGTTAAGCAAGTGATTTAATCTCTCTGGTCTTCATTTTCCTCATCGATAAAAAGGGGGGATTATAGTACAACTACTTCATACAGTTACTATGAGGGTTTAGTAATTAATATGCATGAAGTATTTATGAAGGTGCCTGGAACATAGTAAGCACAACATAAGGATTCTTATTCTCATCATTATCTATGCTGAGTCTGTTTATTTATTTACAATTTGAAAAATTAATGTGTCCCTTGTGAGAGTGTCATGGGCACTAAATGAGACATTACCGGCAAAGCACGCAGCGTCGTGCCCAGCAGGGAGCCAGCCCTCCACCACGGCTGTGTGTCCGACTTCCGTCATGTCCGTCTTGTTGGATGGCATAGGGCCACCCCTCCTGGGAGAGTTCAGGTGCAACCCTGGCAACCCTGATCTGTGGGTGTCAGTGTCGTGGATTTCAACTTCTTTGCTGGTTCTCTCACCTGCCAAAGAGCTGTCTAGAGAAGGCAGACTCCGGGGCTCCTTGAGTCATAGGTTGGAACCAATTTAGCCTTTCCGAAATCATGAGCACTGGTGCTTTCTCTCTGGCGCCAAGAAGGGATAGCAGGCAAGACGTAACCCCAGTTCTATTTTACCCAGCCTTTCAGGGCCCCCTCCACCTCTAGCCGCCACCAGGAAGATTCCCAGGATGGCCCCGCCTCTCATCACACACAAACGTTTGAAGCTGTGTGTAGTCGGGTGTTCCCTTGTGTCCATCTCGTTCCTCTGATTTGGCTGTGGGCTCCCAACGGAAGGAACAGAATTTTCACCTGTGGCGTGCAAAGTAGGGTCCGAAAGTCCCAAACCTTGGGCTCCTTTTTCTAATTGGTGAATGCTCAGAAGGGGTTCTTTTCATAATTGGGGCACCATTTTGTCGTTTCTCTGGCCCAAAGCGAGGGCATCTTCTTCTAACTTGCACCAAGCAGCCTGCAGGTCAGCAGGGCTTCCTTGCGCGTGCAGGCAGTTCTGGGAACACCAGTGGCGCTTCACAAATATCGGAAGGTGGATTCCATCAGTCAGAGACTGGGTTTTGGGTTCGTTTCTCATCACAAGGAACCAGGGACGTGACAGGCCAGACCCTCATGAGGCACCAGGGATATCGGACAGTGGTGCAGCGCCTCCTTCTTTGGGGGTGGTCACTGTGGACTAACAAAGAACCTGTCACTAGATGGTGGGGCGTGACCACCTGTGGGCATAAACAGGCAAGTCCTGTCAGCAATAATCCCCAAATGGCCATGGTGTTTGGACCCTGACTGTGGAGTCCACCCCATCTTATGCCCATGAACGTCTTCCCCATCACACCTGAGTGTCCCTTCGCCACTGCCCCTGTGCGTAGGAGCAAGCTTCAGGCCTCTGGGTGGCAGTTGCCCCCACACCCCTTGGCCCCTGTAGGAGCTGCCTGCCCTGCCTGAGCTTTCAGGGTGCTGACGCTGCACATGGTCAGAAGGGACCTGGAGGGCAGTACTGATACCTGAACCCCAGGCGCCTAAGCAGAACGACCTGGGTCCACCTAGACAGCCCTGCCTCTCCAGCTTCGGGATCTACCTGTCCCTTCTCCCTCTCTGAACATCCGTCCCTCTGTAAGGGCAGTAGAGAAACCCCGCCCGCCTGCCCCACCACTCTCCTCGCTCTCCTCATCATGGCTGCCTCATCTCATCTGGTTACCCAGCCCAGCCACAATGGCAAGAAGAGAGGCAAGCACACTTCCAGGTGTCTACAGGAAGGGGAAATATTCAGTGTTTCATAAAAAGTCCCAATACGGAATGCGTACACCAGCAGCAGCTCCTGGACCCTTGCCTCACTACCTGCACACACCACAAATGCACTGGGTCCCACCAGGACACCGGGCCACCACTCATCTCTGCAGCCCTTCAGCCCAGAAAGCGTGTCCCCATGCATCACTGCAGTGGGTCCCTGTGAGAACTCTGGGTTGGGGTCGGTATTTGCTCCTATGTGTGCTCCTCAAGGCATGGAAAAGCATATCCAATTAAGGATGCTTAAGCTTCAGGTGCAAAGGACGCTTTCCAGGTTGGAGCTGGGCATGTCTAAAGCTTATGTGGAAATATCAGCAAGGGAAAAAAGCATCTAGCTCCTGGGCCAAATGCACATGTGAGCATGTGTGTACACATGTGCGTGTAGAGTGTGCGTGTGTGTACGTGTGCACATGTGCATGCTTGTTTGTGTGTGTGCAAGCAGAAGCCTGGAGGACTGGCTGAAACGCTCTCCTGCAGGCCCTGGCTGGGAATGGAGAAGGGAAATGGCAAAGAAGCCAGGGCCGAAAGTGGTGTCATTGTTTTGTATCATAACAAGGGCCCTCGAAAGCTCCTGGGCACTGTGCCACCCATCCCCTGGCCAGGGGACAAGCCATCCTGGCACAGTTTATCCACATTCTGTGGAAGGTGCCAGAAACTGTTTCTTCCCTGCCTGTCTTCCTAGTTACTGTCTGAGACAGGCCAGATGGAGAAGGTCAGTGGCGGGGCAGCCATTCCTGGGCTCTCCCCCAGGCTGTCTGCCCTAAGCCATCAGCCCCTGGGAAGCAGTTTGGCCAAGGTGATGTCATAACACCGGGTGCATTGGTCATCACAGAGAGGTGCCATAGGGGAGGGCAGTGGGGCCTGTGCCCCCTGCGGGAGTGGAGCGGGCAGCCATGGGAAGGGGGCAGTCTGGGAGGAAGGCTGGCCAGTTTAGCCGGGGCAAGCCAGCGGGAGAATGACACTGGCTCTTCAGCCAAGTGTCCCATCTGCTCCTGAGCCACCCTGAAGTCAGCTGTCTTCTCCCGCATTATTCCTGGGATAGGAACAGCCAGATTGCTGACCAGCAGGACCAGCAGTGAGGGTACCAAACACAGTCCTAGGGAGAGCTACAGAAGAAGGAAAGAACCCAGGGGGTAAGTGTGGGCTGTGAGGAAACGCCCGGCTCCTTTCATATCTGTCACCCTGCCTGGCCATCGTGAGGCACTTAGTGAAGGTCAGAACAAGGGTCGGTAAGTGGGGACCTCAGGGAGACTACAGGAGGGAGGAAGGAAGAGGAAGGACAGAACAAAGAGTATGTGGCAAAGGCTGAAAGAAAAGCAAGGAAGGAGTGGTGGGGGAAGTTAAAAATCACAGAGTGATCTCAGCTATACGTGGAACTAATGAACAAGATAAACTAACGAACAAAACAGACAGAGTCTTGGGACAGACCGACAGCTGTCAGAGGCAGGGGGCGGGACTGGGTGAAGGAAGGGGAAGGCAGTGGCCAGAGAACACATGTGTCACCCATGGACACAGACAACAGTGTGGGGACGGCCTGAAGGACGGGGCAGGCGGGGCGGGAGCTGGGCGGAGGTACACAAAGTGGGGAGGGAGGCGGGGACACCTGTAACAGTGTTAACAATTAAAATAAAGTTTAAAAAAAGATTTAAAAAATCACAGAATAGGAGAGTCTGCAGGACAGGAGAGCCAAGGCTCCTGCATTCTGATGCCAGAGGACGCCCAACCCGGAGCAGCGAGTGCACAGGGCCTGCTCGGCGGCAGAGACCACAGACGTCCGAGTTCCGCAGGGCCCTCAGCAGCTGTAGGACCATAAGCATCCCAAGCCTCAGTCTTCTCAGCTGCAGATGGGAACAGAACCCGGTTTCCAGCGTCACTGGGAGAACTATGAGCCGCTGTGGCTACGTAAGCGATAGCACAGGCGATGCTAAAGCATGGTTCCAAGTTCAGCTCCAGTGTTGCATTAGGTCGCTAATGCCATGGAGCCAACTCGTTAGCTCACAGTGTCCATGGGCCAGAAATCCTGCACCACTCAGTGGCTCCTCTGCTCAAGATCTCCCAGGGTTCACCGGGGCCTTGATCCTATCAGAGGCTGGGGTTCCTCTACCAGGCTCACTGGGTGTTGGCAGAATTCAGCCCCTTGTGGCTGTGGACCTGAGGGCCTCAGCTGCTAGAGGCCCCCTGCAGCTCCCTGCCACGTGGCCTCCCACCCACCACAGGGCAGGGCAGGAGAGCCCCTCTCTCACTTTCTCCAGACTCCTAAAGCAGTCTTGCAGAACGCCACATAATCACCGTGTTACATCCCATCCCCTTTGCCACATTGTATTGGTTAGAAGCAAGTCCCAGTTCCCCTGGGCTCCAGAAGGGGCACTTACACAAGGATGTGACTCTCAGCTGTCACCCTAGGGTGTGTTCTTGGCAAATCAACCTTCTGGGGCCTCCGTTTCCTTTCTGTAAAATGACGCCCATAAGGCAATTACATCGTTAAATGGATTCATAACTGCAAAGCGCTGAGATGATGCCTGGTCCATAGTATGCATTAGATGTGCTTAGTAAACGTTTTAAAAACAAATTAACTTCAAAATACCTGTCATGCAGCAAGCACTCAGTGAAGGAGTGATGTCTGAAGTCAGCAGTAATGCTGAAGGTGGCCCGGGACCCACACTCTCCTCTGCGTTGGGGCCTCTGGGAGTGGGGGAGGAGGGGTAGAAGCATCTGGGATTCTGGGGAAGGCAGGCGCAGGGCACATTCCTGTGTCCCCCCCGGAGCCCAGGGGCTCCCCCTCACTCAAGGCCCTGGCACACCTTCCCCTGCCTCCGGCTGGCCCTGCATGGCCTCTGCAGTCGCTCCCTGCTCCCACCCAGTTTCCTGTCCCAAGAACCAGCCCGGCCTCCCAGTCCCTGCCCCCTCAGCAAAGGCCCAGGCAGCCCTCATCCCCAGGGCTCTCCCTCCTTCTGATTTATGCATAGCATTTTTTCTATTTGCAAAACATAAAAAACCCTTAAAACAGGCTGTTTCTCCATTCCTGAGGTAGGCCCGGCGTGCCGCCACGTACATGCTCACGCATACATTTGAAGTGGTTTGATTCAGTGTAGCCGACACAAAAACCACTTAGTCTTTTCTCCTACATCATCCTAAGTTAATGCTCCTGACAGGCTGCAGGAGGCCGTTCAGCAATTTTTCTATTTCAGCTTTTTCTCCCTCTGCCTCCTGCTGCCTCCCCACCTCCCTGGATCCCCACTCCCTTCCCCTGCTGTAAGATTTGCTTTCACTCAAAAGCTGACCAAACCTTTGCAATTTGTATCCATCGCATCTTAAGACCAAATTGAAAGACGAGCAGCTGCTCTAAAGGGGACAGGGCAGCCACCTTGCAGGGAAGGATTCTATTTGTGCTGGACGTGGGGGAACTGAGCTGTTCCGGAGAGATAAGCGCTGCTCGCTCTGCTCCCAGCACCCGCTCCAGGCACCAGGCGCTCCCAGTTGGAGGGCCCGCAGCTCGGGCTGCCTTGCCTCAGCGAGCCTGGCCTCTCTGTCCTGCAGGGGCTGCGGCAGAGACAGTTCCAAGAACCCAGACCTGCGTCTGTCTTGGGTATGGCTCTCTGGGCCCAAAACAGAGAGAGCCGAGTTGTGCTAAATCCCCCCTCTCTGTCTCCTTCTCCCCCATGCACCCCACTCTCATGGTCCCTTTCTCTGGCTCTCCCTCTGTCTCAGTGTGTCTCCTCTGTCTCTCTCACATTCACTCACACACACAAAGCCAAACCTGTGAGTCTGGGATCCTGATGCACACTCCTGCCTCCTCCAACCCCCCCCAACCCCCCTCCAACCCCCGTCAACCAGCCCCTGCCCTCCTCATTTCCCAGGACATCATGCTGCCCTTGGGGGGCATTTTCAGCAGGACTGTGTGTGTGTTTGTGTGCAGGGGGTGCAGCTTGACTCTGCTCTACCCTAAGGAGTCACCTCATGCCTTGAGAAGGTGGCTGTGGCTCTGCCCAGGCCCCCTGGTCTTGGATTTGCTGCACGTCAGTCCTGGCTGATGGCTGATCCCTGATTCTGCAGCCCCAGTCTGATTTCCAGGGCTGGGTTGCCAGCAGGGGGCAAGCTGGCCTCACAACTGCAGGAGACAGTGACTGGTGCGGGGTGGGGGGTGGGGGTGGGGGGCCACGGCTCTGTGCCTGGGGAGGTGGTTATTTAAGGCCCCCACTTCTCTGCCACTGGGATCCTATTTCCTGAGCAGGAGCCCTGGGGCTCAGGGCCATGGGCTGGTGGAGAACCATGGAAAGAAAGGGAAGCAGAGCATTAGCTCGGCCCACCTCTGGAACTAGTGTCAGTTGTAGGTACTAGGCTGGAGCTACTGCTGGCTTCCCCCGAATAACATGAAAAGCAGAAGAATGACTGACTATAACCGCTGCCATACACGTTCTTGCATCTCTTCCACCACAAACACGGGCATGGCTATGATCTCCGCTTTGAAGAAGAGAAATAAAATCTCAGAGAGGTTAGTTGACCTGCCAAAAGTCACAGGGCAGAGACAGCATTTGGTGGAGGACTGGCTCACCACACAGGCTCTCCGGCCCTCACCCGCCTGCCCACCAGTCCACCAGCCAGCAGGAGGAGGGGTCCTCCTGCAGGGGTATTCGCACCTCTGAGAGGACTCAGGAGGCCCCAAGGATTGATGAAGCATTGGAGAAACACCGAATGAGAGCAGAGATGGGGCCCTGGGCAGGTCCCCTCTGCCTCTGTTGCCTATCTAAGAAATGTCGAATGAGGACACCAGGTTGTCTTCACCTGGGCCCACGGATGTGTTTGGGGGGTCCAGGACTTCCCTCCAAATTGTATGAGAGGCCTCATGTACATGGGTATTCCACACACAGGCCTGGGAAAGCAGTCAGTCATTTCTGCTGGACTCTCAAGGGCGTCAGTGAGCAGAGAAGTCTGAGGATGAATGCACTAGGCAGCCTTCAGGCGGCTTCCAGCCCTGGCGCTCTGAAACAGACGAGTGGCTGACTAATGACGGAGTGTCAGGGCCAACCACGAAGGGTGAGGGATCCAAGGACCAGGAAACAGCTGGCCAGAAACCTCTGCCCATGACATTCAGGTAGACAGTGATCCAGCCGAGAGCAGAGCTGTGGCCTCTGGTAATCGCTGACATCTCTGAGCCTCCCTGCTTCTCGCCAGGTGACAAGTGTCCTTATAGAGGTTTTTGTTGCTAAAACAATGGGAGGAAGGACTGCTCACAGGGACTCTGGTGAAGGGAGCACCCCAGCTCGGCCCCTGGGGAGCGCCACTGGTCCTGCCAGGGGAGCACCACTCCACCTGCCCTGATTCTCACTGGGACCAAGCCTGGGGGGCTTTCTCTAGCTAGGTCGCTACAGATACTTGCAGGGTCTTTGGTAGAAGTTCCGGAACTGGGCCACGCCTTCTCGGGGAACCCCAACCCCATACATACCATGTCTGGTGAGAGGGGGGTAAATCCTGTTGTTCCTTATCCTAGTTGGCCCTTATTGCCAATGTATCTGTTCTATGATCAGACCAGGTTCAAACAGCCATCACCTTTATCCTGATGAGGGAGAAGAGAGGGGATTGGCACCAATTAACACGAGAGACGGTAGAGGAAGAAGGAAGTGGGAGCCGAAGCAGAGGATGGTTCTATCTAATCTGCATTGTGACTACCAGGATGACAGGGTTGGTTACCAACCGAAGAGCCTCAGATGTGCTTGGCACTATGCCCTTCACCAGGCACCCTCTCTGCTCGTGGTCAGAAGCTCAGTGACTGAGACCAGCAGCCAGACAGCCCACCTCTGCCATCCCATCTCCTCCGGCCTCCAGCCTGGTCAGCAGCTCTGCCTGGTCCCGCATGCATCCTGAGCGAGGTCTCCCCTGCGCTTCTCAGGAGAGAGTCCCCCTGTGTCTCTGCAGGGCCCAAGCAGAGAGTAGGAGCTGGAGCTGTCTTCCGGTACCAACAGTTCTGTCAAGTAGCCAGGCAAGGTCTGGACCAAAAGAAATGGCTTTGTGCCATGCTGCTTTTGTTAATGTAAGCTAATAGAATATCATTTCATAATGACTTGACTTTCTCTCTTACTTTGCAAATATTGGTGGAACACGAAGTTTGCTCAAGTTTCCGTAATAAGGCTTCCCTCAGCCAGTGCCCACCAGTCCAGGGAGCCCCGCCAGCACTCATATACAAGCCCTTGCCATCAGCTGAAGTTGGCACTGGAGAACCGGGGACCTGGAGACACACTGAGAAGCTCCAGTGTTGAGCCATGAAGGAAGGGTTTGATTCTGAAGGGGACGGTGAGAGGAGATAAACAATGTTCAGAATCAGGAAGGGGCTGCCAGGGCCAATGCACAGTGACATGGAGAGAAGTGGGGGCGGGGGAGAGCCTGTGGTGGGGATGCAGGGGCTGGGATATGTGAAGGTAGAGATACACATAGGCGACCACCATCAGAGAGACCTGGCCACGACGAGCATGGTCTCTGGGTTCCACGCAGAGGCTCCAAAGATGGGCAAAGAGAGCAAGGCGGGACCTAGCCTTGAGGCGATGGAGTTTGAGACAAGTAACCTGGGCCAAGGTTCCATTCCAGATACCAGGGCGCATGCGCACCAGGGAAGGCTTGGCCTTGCACACCAGACCAAAAACAGTTTTGAACAAGGTCACAAGGTCAAGGTTACCTTGACACTGAATTCTCTTAGTGAATTCTAAGGACAGGATGATTCTGAATTTAGGTTGAGCAATGTTTTCCTCTGCTCTGACTGTCATAAAATCCTGTGGACAGGGCTGCCTAAACGAAATGACAGACACTTACTCATCACGGTTCCAGAGGCTGGGAGGTGGACATCGTGGTGCTGGCTGATTCAGGTCCTGGGGAGGGCTCTCATCCTGGCCTGCAGACTGCCTCCTTCTGCTGTGTCCTCACATGGCAGAGAGGGACAGTCTCTTTTTTAATTTAGGTGTTAATTCCATCATAGACACCCCACCCTGCTCACATCCTGTAACTCAAATTGCATTCCCCAAGGCCCACCTTCCAATGCCGTCACACTGGGGGGGACCATGGGGGTAGGACTTCGACACATTAATTGCTGGAGGAGGGGACTCAGTTTAGTCCATGGCTGGCATTAAACTGTAGGTTGGGCTCAAACAGCCCAGTGGTGATCCTGAGGCCCCAGCTCCAGGAAGGCGAGACAAGTATAAGCAAGAGCATTATCTGTGAAAAACAAAAAACTGAAGAAAATGAAATAGCTGTCTTCCCATGTGGAGGTACCGCCCAGTGGAACCCTTCTGTGTGGCCAGCCCGACTCCCCGGGGAACTCCCTGTGGCCAGGCCGAGAGAGCCTGACGAAGGTGCTGGTCCCGGGGTCCCGGGGTCCCGGGGTCCCGGGGTGGTCTGCTCTGGTCTTGAGAGCTGTCGAAAACGCGTTCACCTGAGCTGCACCTTCTCCTTATGTCGCACTCTTGCTCGCGAAGCTGTGCCAAAACAGAAAAACAAAGTGCACAGAAGCCTTGCCCCTTCCATGACTTCTCTCATCTCTGAGGTCCGCCTGAGGGGCCCACGGGTGAATGGTGACTGCAGCTTTGGAGGAATAAGAGGGGGCCATTCCTGCATTTGAATGGCAGAGCTCCCTCCCCACTGACCCCCCTGCTGATCCACTGCAGGGTTTTGACTGTGACGCAGACTGCTCTGTCCCCCACTATCCCAGCAAGGAGCGAGGGCAGAGCCCGGTGGTTTCATGCAGAAAGCAAGCCCCTGGATTTCCCGCCCCGCCTCATGTCTCATGCTCTGTGCCCATCTGCCATCCAGCTGTGGTCTCCCTGTGTCTCTGCCGAGAGAAGAGGGATCTGGTTCCGACCCCCACCCCTTTCCTCCTCCAACAACAACCCGAGCAGCCCCAGCGGAGTGAAAGGGCTGTATTTGCTGTGCAAACCGAGCTTCATGACAAGTAGTCCCTTACACGCCTCCACCCCATCCTTCCAAGCAGACCGGTGCCCCAGGCCTCTGCCATCAGTACCCCCAACATTTGGGAGCTGCCTCTCCGGCTCCTGCCACCAAACAGCAACCTCCAGGGCACAGACCCAGGGTGTAAACAGGTGGAGTTCCAATCTGAGACAGTCTCAGGGGTGAGACTGAGTGGAGGGCCAGAAACCGGGGAGAAGGTGCTAAGGAGGGGGCCATCCTGGCAGGCACACCTCTCTGTGTCACCCTGCCCCCCAGGGCTGGCCAGCCAGAGCCCACGGGGGCTCCTGGAGGCTTGTCCCCAGCCTCCCTCCCACCCTGCTTCCCTGCTCTTCCCCTGGCAGCTCATCTGCTTTCAGCAGCCTCTCATTTTCCAGTATTGGTTTAGTCTCGGCCCAGACCCCGTTCAATATTTGTCTCCCGGCTCCTCTATTTGCTCTCATTTCCACATGTTTAACATACATATTAGCTGCCTCCTGCCTTGTCCCATAGCTGTCACTGGCTCCCTCAGCCTCCGTGGGGCCCCAGGGCCACTGGGCACCCCAGTTTCTGCTGCTTCACTCTTTTCCCACCAGGAGAGTGTCAGGGGCTGCAGCCTAGCACCGAGCGATTTGTGCCCACTCCTCACCTCCACCTTCAGCGTCCCCCAACACACACACGGGGGACACCCGCCTGGTCAGCAAGGCCTTGGAGCTCTCCCCGGTGCCTCTCCTCATTTCCTCAAGCTGCCCTTTCTTCCTTCTGGCAACATAATATTGATTGATATTCTAGAACTGTAATTTTTCCCTTAATGAGAAGTCATGGCAAGAATACGATTAAACGTTCTAAACAGGGACGCTGAAGGCCTATTGTGCATGTCCCTTCTCTTACC
>PVIA01018829.1:0-11858 GCA_004024845.1 Tonatia bakeri | reverse complement strand
CTTATTCTCTATATCTTTTCCCCCTCCCTCCTCCTCCCACTTCCCTGTTGCTAACCCTCCATTTGATGACTTTTTTTTTACTGTTCATATTTTTAATCTTCTTTTTCTTAGACAAGTCCCTTTAACATTTCATATAATAAGGGCTTGGTGATGATGAACTCCTTTAACTTGACCTTATCTGAGAAGCACTTTATCTGCCCTTCCATTCTAAATGAAAGCTTTGCTAGATAGAGCAATCTTGGATGTAGGTCCTTGCCTTTCATGACTTGGAATACTTCTTTCCAGCCCCAAGAAGGAACTAGGAAAGAAGGCAGGAAGGAAGGAAGGAAGGAAGGAAGGAAGGAAGGAAGGAAGGAAGGGAGGGAGGGAGGAAGGAAGGAAATTCAGAGTAACTTTGTTATAAAACATAGAAAGAAATGGAAATTTCCACCAACAGATTTAATTATGTGTGTGAGATTTTATTATCGTCTGTCCAGACAATAAGAACCTCTTTTCCAAAGTACTCTTCCCTGAGCACCCTTCCCACGCTCCAGAGGCAGAAACTTTGTGATAATTTCTACCTGCGTACAAAGTGACTTGGGCGGGGCTTCCTCTCCATTCAGAACATGGACCACTGAGACGCATAGAACAACAACGGGAAGTTTTCACCCAGCTTCCAGAGTCCCGCACGGAGTGTTTGCCACTAGGTACCCGGCCTGGGGCCAGAACTGCAGTCCACATAGAAACAGTGTTTCCCTAACCTCTCCCTGTAGCTTTTCTTCTTAAATTCCAAGTGAGCTCCATGAGATGGAAGTTTGCACCGTCGGAAGAATGAGGGTACAAGAATTACCTCCATCTTGCTGTACCACAACTTCTTATGTCTTTGGAAACCAAGATTTCATTTATTGCACATCCCAAGACATTCCAGAATATTCCCACAAGCACCACATCTTTGGCAGCTCCAAGGAGTTCCAGCAAACAGGCAAAATAAACACAGAGAGAAAAGTGTCGCTTCCACCCTCTAACGTCCCTTCAGGGTATTTCCTATCCCCAGAGGTTCGGGCTGCAAAGATCTATTTCTTGTTTTATTGCGCCCCCTGCTGCTCATGTCGCAGAACATCTCTCCCACCAAAATCGGACATCCTGCAAAAGTTCAATTTCATATTGTATTCCAAGTTGTGCCTTTTATTTTATAAGAAGTGCAAACCTTTGCGAGGCCGGGTTTTTCTTTTTGCCCCAAATTAGCCCCATTTTCAAGTGTCTTGCCTTTTCTCATACATTCTTTAAGTGTGAATAATGTCAGGATCGCAGAACTCGCCAGAGAGACTCAGGTGTCCCTGAGCCTGAGAGTCCCTCAGTGCCTCTCATTAAAATTCTTTCCTCCCGTCCCAGACCTGCTGAATCAGCCTGCTCTGGGAGTGTGTGCTTTGCAGAGTTTTCCCCGGGGGATTTCTACAATCAAGCTAATGCGGGAAACCAGGAAATCCAGCCGGTTCCTTTCACCCACAGACATGGTTGCAGGACTGGGGGGCGGGAGTGCCTCAGGGAGACTAAAGCCTTGTCCAGCCCACCCACTGCCCACCCCCACCGACATATGCACTCTTAAGTGAATAAAAACAGCGTGTTTGCTCTATGAATGCAGCTTTAAAACAAGCCACTAGCCCCTATACTTTGTTATAAAAGGTTTTGAATTAGTATAAGACACAACTAGTCACACAACTAGCTTCCATCAGCCACACTTCGAAGCTGACAATTCTCTTCTGTTTTTCATTATTGACAATGGTTTTGATCGAAGACAATGCAAACTCCGCGGCGGTTGCTCCAGCATCTAGCCGAGGAGCTCACATCAACGTGGACCCTGGACCAGGTGCAGAACCACCACCTGAAACTGGTTAGAGATGCAAGTGCGTGAGTCCCACCTACGGAGCTGACGAACCGGAATCTCCGGGGGCGGCGGAGCGATCCGCGGGCTCACCAGCCCTCCAGATGCTGCGAGGCAAGCACAGCGGGGAACCTCCGCCTTGCACGTGGACGCGCGCTCCCTCGGCAGCACACAGTTCATCCGTCGACTCGGAAAGTTAAACGTCTTAGGTACGCAGCCGCCTGCCATCCTGGCCTCTCAATGACATTTTATTTTGCAGGGGGGTGCGGGGTGCAAAATTCTAATCTCCTATCTGTAGCTGATGAGTGCGTTAACTTCTAAATGTAAGGGCCAGCCCAAGATGAAGTCACTGTCGCACTGCGCAGCGCTCAAAGCGCTCCTGGCCGCAGTTCGCAGTTTACGAAGGTGGGCTTCGCGCACGGGACTGTGCCCCGCCTGAGCGCGACCCAGGCCCCCGCCCGCCGAGCCCACCAGCGCGGGGCTCCAGGGACCACGTGGGGCCTGGGCGGCCGGGACGAGGCCCGGCGTGGGCGGGGCTCGCCTGGGAACCGCGGTGCGCGCCGCAGCCAATCAGCGCGCAGCGCGAGCCGCCCGCCTCGACGTTCGTCCCTCGGCCGGAGCGCCGCAGTTGGCCCTTTGAAGCCGGTGTCCGTCCACCCCGAAAAAGAGGGCCACGCCCGCGTCCGCCGGAGTCGCCCGCAGGGCGCCGCCCACCGCGGGGAGTCCCTCCGGGCCCGGCGGGGTCGGGCCGCGGGCGTCGGCTGCCCGGACGCCAAGTCCCGGCGCGGAGGGATCCGGCGCGGGTAACCGTTGGGGACGCGGCGGGGACAGTTAGTGCGCGGGCGGCGGCCAGGCTGACGGAGCTCCGAGGGCCGCTGCAGCCCCGCGCCGCCCGTGGCGTCGCTTCCCCGGGCTCCGTCCGGCGGGCCTGGTGAGGCGGCGGGCGGGGCCTCTGCCCTGGGTTCCCGGCCGGAGCAGGCGGCCGAGAAGCCCGTCCGTGGGCGCGGCGACCGGAGGCTGGGGATGGGGCGCGGGGCGACCGCGGGCGTCCGGCGGCCGCCTGGGCGGGGCGGCTGTGCCGCAGGCGGAGTCACCTGCCGCGGTGCCCTGCCTGGAGGCCCGCGCCCGTGTCTCCCTCGGGGTGGCCACGCGATCGGTCGCAGGGACCCCGGAGCCGAGCGCCGGGACGGCCTGCGCCGCCGTGTGCAGCGCCCCGAGGGCCCGGGGCTGGGCCGTCAGCGGCGGCACCTGGAGCCTCCCGCCCCGGGGCGGCCGCACTGGTGCCTCTCGCGCGCCCCCTGCTGGCGAGGTCGGGCGGCTGTCACTGGGTTTCCAGAGGCGCAGGCGCAGCCGGGCCGCGGAGCACCGGGCTGAGCCTGGAGCAGGCGGAGGGGATTCGGGTTCGGGGAAGCGCGGGGCTGCGGGTGCCGGCGAGGTTTGCTGCAGTCGGAGCCCCAGCGCCCCGGTGCCACTGCGGCCGGTCGCGCTGCGCTGGGGGCGCCGAGTTAGGCCGGGCGGGGAGGGGCTTTGCAATCAGGTGGGCTGAGCAGACGTGACAGGAAGTCAGGGGGGTGCCGCCCGCCCGTCGTGTCTGTCCAGGAAAGTGGTTGTGGGACAGAGCGTTTTCGCGGCTGTTGAAACCCAATCCGGCGCACAGCAGAGCGTCTGTGCGTGCGGCTGTCCAACCTGCTGCTGGAGCCCCCGTGGCCCCCGCTGTCCCCGCCCGTAGCGCCCCGCGGGGTGTCTGCGAGGCTGGGGCACCCCTTTCCACTCTGATCCCCCACCTCAGTGTAAATGTCGGCTGCAACAGAGGCAGGCCTCCTGAGCACAATAGGTCCTGCCTCCTCCTTTGTGAAAATGTTCTGCTTGTTTTCTTCGTTAAACTTTAAAAAATGTACAAGTTTACCTTCCTTTTCCACCGGGGCTAACATTCGTTGAGTGCTCTCTGTGCGCAGGTACTTGGTGAGCGCTCCACGTGCGTCGTCACGTGACCTGAGCGGCGGGCTCACCTTGCTGCATCCGCAGGTGAGGGCTGGAGCCCGCTTCCTGCAGGAGCAGGGCCTGCGCAGCCCTGGGGTCTCTGCCCTTCCTAACCCGAGTCTGCGGCCTTACTGGGGGGCGGGGGCAGTCACGTGGTATCACAGACAGGAGAGAGTGGCTAGGTCAGGTGCCTTACACCAGTGTGGGGTAGGTTAGAGAGAGAGGGGTGGCCCCGGCATGTTCCTTTGAGGGCCAGGAGCACAGTGACACCCCCCGCAGGAAAGAGGTCAGGGGACATAAGCGATGTGGTGGGATTGGGGGAGACCCAGGAGGAGGCAGTCAGTGTGCGAGGACCATGGGGGGCGGGCAGGAACCTCAGCCCACGCCCAGCCTGGCCCAGGGAAGATGACAGAAGCCTCCGTCTGCCACGCTGCCAGGCGCACTGCCGTGTGGAATGTGTCCGTGTTGGCCGCCCACAGGCAGCGCTCAGTCCGTGGGAGGGGCTGAGAGTTAGAAACAAGCGATGACCCGCATGCTCATTTCACACCCACAGGCAGGTGACACCGCGACAGCCGAGTGCGGCTGTGGGCTCCGAGTCTCGTCTGCGCCTTCCTCTCCCTCCGAGAAAGAAGAGCAATGACGGGGCGCGCAAGGGCGAGAGCCAGAGGGCGGGCCCGAGGCCAGGAGACGGCGCAGCACATGGGTGCCACTGCGGTGAGTGCCGCCCTCCCCACCCGCTCTCCCAGGGCTGCCCCGTGGCTGCGCCTCCACCCGGGGTGGGCCAGGGGGGCTGGCCTGTCAGCCTCGGGGAGGAGGAGGTGGGACCCGCAAGGCGGCGGAGGCCCCGCTCTCCCTTGCCTTTCCCCGGTGACCTTCCCGGAGCGTCTTTGATACCCCACCTGGTGACTGAGGCCCCTTTGGCCGGATGTAGTTGTGTCATCGCATGCCTGTGGGCCCTCAGCAGTGAGAGAGTGCTCTTCTCTGTTTGCATGGGACCGCAGAGCCAGCAGCCTGGGTACCGGCCGCCGCGGCCTCAGCAGCCGCTGGCCGAGGGGGAGCTCGTCGGCCTGGGACGGCAGAGAGGACCAGTGGGAGCAACAGCCAAGTCACAAGGTGAAGGGTCAAAGGTGAAGGGAGAGTGGGGAGCGTGTGTGTGGTGTGAGGTGCGAGGCGGGGAGCAGTGCACAAACCCCGAAGGAGGCCCCCCGAGCGCCCCCCTCTCCTGCAGAGCAGCGCGCCCGCCGCGGGGTGGAACGAGAAGGCGTGTTCCCCACGGCCCGGGGCTGTCACCAGGGGACTCATGGTGCAGGTGCTGACTGTGCGTTTTCGACCACTTCAGAACACACTCCTCCCCTCTTCGGGGTCACGAGCTGGACCAAGGTTAACATTCGATGCTTTGGTTTATAAAACTCATGTGCGACTGAGGCCAAAGCCGTGACCGCCGGTAGAATCAGACGCCAGTTCTGATTCCGAAGGCTGCGCTGCGGCCCCGCGTTGTTGCGGAAATGAATTACCTGGGTGTGTGACGCCAGCATCTTCCACGGCCGTGGCTCGGCCTCTTTCTCGCAGGGAAGAACAGACCCACGTCCAAGGGGGTCAGTGTGAGGACGCCGTCTCTGGGCTGCGGGTGGGCACGGGGAGCGGGCGCGCCGGCCCACGGCACCGAGGCACGGGGGTCGCTGGGAGACCGGGCTGCTTCCCTGCTCCGCTTCCTGCGGTGGGCCCCCTGTACCCCCAGCACTTGGCTGCAGCGAGTGAAGGCCGTGAGCGTGAGCGAGTGTGTGGGCGAGTCTGCCGCAGGCAGTGGTGTGCCCTGACCTGTGACAGGCACTGCTGGTGGCACAAGACAACGGGGCACCTGGTGACGGGACGGCAGAGCTCCTTCCTTGGCTGCACATGCGGAGCCTTCCTCCTCACCGTCTGTGCCGTGCAGCTGAGGACAGTGGGCAGAGGGGCGAGAGGACGTGGCACTGAAGAGGTACAGGCTGGCGGGGAAGGCGAGGAGCCTGTCCTGGCGTTTGCGTCGCGCCAAGACGTGGCATGCCTGTCCCTCTCCTTACCTGCTACCTGTGCCGCTGGCCTCTGTGGGCGTGGCCCCCGAAGGAGGGGGCAGTTTTTCCATCTCGTGGGCAGTGCGGCACCAGAGAGCAGTTCGCACGGCGCCTGTGCTGGTGCTGGCGACCCCCACGCACGGCGGTGTTCGCAGCACGCCTGGCCCGTGAGGGTCAGGTAAACAAGGTGCAAGAGGTGACGGGACTGACAGGTGCCAACTGGCCGCTGCAGACGGACCCCAGGGGCCAGCGGGGGCTGGAAGGCTCGGCACAGGGACTGCGGTCAGCCAGGCAGTAAGAGCTGCGTGTGGAGCTGGGCGGGTGCTGGGCACACTGCAATCATAGGCATCAAACCGCTGTGCCGCCCCCACATGCCTGGGGCTAATACAGACTGCAGCATGTCAGCTGTGCTTAAAGATTTTTTAAATTTATTTATTTTTAGAGAGAGGGGTCGGGACGGAGAAAGAAAGGGAGAGAAACATCGATGTGTGGTAGCCAGGCATGTGCCCTGACTGGGAATCGAACCTGTGACCCTTTGGTTCTCAGGCCAGCATTCAACTCACTGAGCCATAGCAGCTGGGGCCAGTGTCAGCCACTCAGAAGTCTGCCGTCCCTGCAGGCTGACAGCCAGTGCTGCTCAGGCCACGTGGAGCACGAACGCAGCTGCCCGTGGCCAGGGGAGTGGGCTCCACTGTCATTTGTGGTCAGGAGCTTACACTCAGGTTTCCGTATCCAGAGATGATTCTTTTTAAGACAAATTCACAATTTTTCAGGGAAAATTTCAAGCCTGGCCTTTCTGACCTGCTGTTGCCGTCAGGTCAGCTTTGGCGCCCGACCCAGCCGTGTGGTCGGTCAAGGCCCTGGGCATAGGGTGCAAAGCCTGCAGGGCCAGTTTCGAGTTCCCAGGGGCGGCCGATGGGGACCCAAAGGGCCTTTGCACAGAGCCCCTCGGCCTCAGGAGGGGTCGGAACCTCCCGACCAGCAGCTCCTGTGAAGTGCTCCGAAGTGACTGTCACTTAAAGCTCACTGCACTGCTGGGGGCTGTCATCCCCAGTTGCTCGGGAGGAGCTGGACTCACAGGACAACGTCTCTGCGTCTCTGCGGTCGGTGACTCCGGAGTTGCCGCCGGAGCCCCTCCTGCACTGCCCTGGGGCGGGGCTGGGTCCCTGCCACGCTCCATCCCACGTCAGCTGCCCTTCGCCCCCCTTTGCTTTAAGAACTCCAGATTTCGGCCGGATTTCAGGAGTTGTCCTTAGCGGAGAGAGGGGGCCGCCGCCGAGACTTCCATGACCTCGGCGTGAACACGAGACAGAACATCGACCACGTGAAAGAGTCAAAGACAGGTGGGTGGGCGGGCGCGTCCCCTCCACAGCGTCTGCCGCAGAGACCTGGTCGGTTGGGTCAGCTCCTGAGTCATTGGGGGGGGTCCTCCTGAGCGGGTGGGTGCTGCTAGGGATGGACGCGGCTGGAACAGCAGTCCCCAGAGGCAGGTGTTGGAGGGGCGCCCGCATGGCTGCTCCGCCTCCACTCACGGAGCCGGGCCCAGGCCGGGGCGAGGGGCTCAGCGCGGCGACCTGCTCTCCCAGGCTCCTCGGGCGTCATTGTGCGGCTCAGCACCAACCACTTCCGGCTGACGTCCCGCCCGCAGTGGGCCCTGTACCAGTACCACGTGGACTACAACCCGCTGATGGAGGCCCGCAGGCTGCGCTCCGCGCTGCTGTTCCAGCACGAAGACCTGATCGGGAGGTGTCACGCCTTCGACGGAACGATACTGTTTCTGCCTAAGAGACTGCAACACAAGGTCATTCTCGGGCACGCTGCGGGGACAGTGGGGGGGCTTCCGCCTCCGAGCAGAAGCGCCACAGCCTGGGGAAGCTCTTGGAGAAACCCCGGGGGCTCCCGTCTGATGGGACCTGAGACAGCCTCAGAGGGTGTGTCAGTGTCACTGTCACCGGTGTGTCACCCTCGTGCCCACCACGCAGCAGTGCAGGGGTGCGAGCGCATGGTCCCCGCCGGCCACCCTCCCCTGGTCGCAGGAACGCCCTGTGCTCGCCGCCGCTGCCCTCAGAGCAGGCGGCCCACGGCCAGCTCTGTTCACTCTGGACAGTCCCCTCCTTGTCCCCCTCCCCGGCCCGGCCCCAGGTGACCGAGGTGTTCAGTCGGACGCGCAACGGAGAGCACGTGCGGGTGACCATCACACTCACCAACGAGCTCCCGCCCACGTCGCCCACCTGCCTGCAGTTCTACAACATCATCTTCCGGAGGTGCGGGGGGGGGGGGGGGCGCAGCTCTGCGGTGGCGGTCACTTCGTCACCCTCGTGGTGTGGGCGCCAACATGGGACTCGCACAGGCTCCGGGCAGGCTTCTCCGCCCTCAGCCTCCCCGTCCGGGTCATCTGGTTTCTCGAGTGAGACCCCTCCACTCAGCTGGCAGCGCTCACTGCTGATGCCCACCCGGGGGGGGGGCCCACTCAAGAGGCAGGGCAGGTGCAGTCTGCTCAGCTCTGCCCGTTCGCCGAGGGAGGCCGACGGCAGGCCCTGCGGTGTGCCCTCAGTGCAGCCCCTTGCTCCCCAAACCCAAACTCCAGACCCGCACCCGGCGGAGCTGGCCCCTGGGCGAGGAGCAGCCTGGAGGAGGCCGGGTTGGCCCAGACCTGGGAGACATGGTGCCTGGTCTGTAACTGGCCCCTTCGGGTCGGTCCGGAGGTGTCAGGCACCGGTACTGGACGTTCCTTCCGCTGGGTCGTTGTGTGGGGCGGACGTGGTCAGAAGGTCGATTCTTCTCTGAGTGAGGAGCTGGCAGACCTCTCCTGGGAAGGGGAAGGGGCACATCCCTGGCGGTCGGCCACGCACTCTGTCTCAGCCGTGGCACCCACCCCAGCGAGAAGTCGCGGCTGTGCGCCAGCAAAACCCACTGATGGACACCGGCACTGGAATTTCACATAATTCATGCGTCTTTTGATTTTCTACAACCTTTACAAAATGTAGGAAGCCATCCTTAGCCCCTCAGCCATGTAGAAACCAGTAGGCAGGGGCTGGTCGGACGGGGCCGGGGTTGGCCAAGCCCCGCGCCTCCGTGACCGCGCCGTGAGGGAGCCGGCCCGCACTCACCCCCTGCTCCCACCTCTCGACCCCAGGCTGCTGAAGATCATGAATCTGCAGCAGATTGGGCGGAACTACTACAACCCGAGCGACCCGATCGACATCCCAAATCACAGGTTCGTACGAAGTGCGGAGTTGCCAGCACTCGGGCCTCACCACCAACTTCCAAAGTGACACTTGAACTTGAAATGACCCACTTTACTCCTGGGCCTGTTGCCGGTGCCCGTCACACGGCATGAACGTGAACCCGGGCGTGAGTAGCAGAGGAGACGTCCCAGAGTCCCTGGGTTTTAAAATCACGGGCTGGGACTGCACGTGTCCCCGGGAACGCACGCTGCCCCCTCACATGGAGCCCATACTCGCGCTTGGGGGCGACACCGCCTGCCAGTGAGGGCCGCCGCGCAAGTCAGGCGCCGAGGCGGCAGCCCAGGGCTTCGCTTTGTCACATGACTGGGGGTGCGTCCGCCAGGTTGGCGACTCTTCTGAGTCTGGGGCCGGGGTGCAGAGTCTCCCACGGAGTCAGTGCGTCAACTTGCAATGCAGCTCACGACTTATCGTAAAGGAACGCTCACGTGGAAGATCTCAAAGACAGGTCTCCATCTGAAGCCACGCAACACCGGGCAACGAGCTCGCTCGCCCGGTGACAACGCTCGGACCGCGGCGCCCGCGCGGCCGCGTGAGCGGACGGCGGTGTGTGTCGGCAGGTTGGTGATCTGGCCCGGCTTCACGACCTCCATCCTGCAGTACGAGAACAGCATCATGCTGTGCACGGACGTCAGCCACAAGGTGCTGCGCAGTGAGACCGTGCTGGACTTCATGCTCAGCCTGTACCAGCAGACGGAGGAGCGCCGCTTCCAGGAGCAGGTGTCCAAGGAGCTGGTCGGCCTCATCGTCCTCACCAAGTGAGCCGGCTGGTCCTCGGGGGCTGGGGGGGCGCTGGCAGCCCCCCGTCGGGAGCAGGGCCTCGGGGGCGTGCGCATGTGCACGGGACAGACATCGAATGACTTCCGCCCGCTCAGTTTTCACTTTGTTTTCTCACAGTAACTCAGTCCCTCCCCGTCCGTCCAGCACGGTCGGTGAGAAGTTCTTCCCCTTTTTCCGTGACGCGCGTGCTGCTGAGTGACCTGCAGTTGTCACTTGCCCCGTAAGGAAGCGCCAGTAAGCGCCCCCGTCCCACAGGTACAACAACAAGACGTACCGCGTGGACGACATCGACTGGGACCAGAACCCCAACAGCACCTTTAAGAAGGCAGACGGCTCCGAGGTCAGCTTCCTCGAGTACTACAGGAAGGTACGGAGCCGCAGCCCCGGGCCCCCGGGCGGAGCGGAGGCACGTGTGGCAGAGCTTCTGGCGGCTCGCCTGCTGAAGCCGGCAACAGCAGGCCCCCCAAGGCAGCGCTGCCGCACTGGCACGGAGCCCCGTCCGGGTTCCTCTGACAGTTGTGCACACAGTTACACTGGAGCCAGAGCGCCTGCGGGGCGGGGGGGGCGGGCACCGAGGGGGCAAACGCTGCAGGGGACCACGCAGCACACCGTCCCTCGTCCTGACGCTGGTGCCTTCGAACCCTCCTGGGGTGTGAGTCAGGGCCTGGGCGCCCTCAGCGTCCACTGTGCTCCCTTCGCACGTGCGTGCTGGCCGCTCAGCAGGCTCGTCCCCCGCAGGTGGGCCCGGTCCTGGGCCACCTGCCGGCACTGGCTTGATCGAGACGGCTCTAGGTTTTGGCCCAGAACTCGCTAAACTGAACAACACCAGAGGCAACTAGCAGGAAGAGACCCCGGCGGACTGGAACACGAGGAAACGTTCACATGGCCGCGCAAACCAGCAGGGTCCTGGTCTCCTGCAGCGAGCAGGTCCAGCCCGAGTCCTGTCCGAATGAGACGAGATCGGGGGGCTGGCCGAGAGCTCAGCGTGGACCGAAGTCACAAACAGGCTGGGACTCAGGGCCTCTTAGCTGACAAGCCGAGGGGCCAGGAACTGGTCCCGATGCAGGAGGAAGAAGGGCAGAGGCCTCACAGTCTGCCGATGAGGGGCCGAGACCAACGAGAAGATGCCCGTGCTCGGGGGAACCCGGGGTGTCTCACAGAGGGGCGGAGCTGCCCAGGAAGCTCCCGGTGTGAGCTGGGCGCTGGGGCCGGGAAGGGCCGTGGGCAGGCGGGCCCGGGCTGAGGAGTGGCCTGTGACGGCTCCAGAATTGCCAAGCAGGGAGCCCTCTCCACACGGGGGTCAGCAGTGCGTGCACAAGGCTGGGCCTGGGCACCGATGTGCTCTCAGCCCCAGCCTCTGACGCGGGCAGCCGCCGTCTCTGCCTGCCGGCCCATCCCCGGAGGTGTTCCCTGCGCACGGTGACCATGCTCCCCTCTCCAACAGCAATACAACCAGGAGATCACTGACCTGAAGCAGCCGGTGCTGGTCAGTCAGCCCAAGCGAAGGAGGGGCCCCGGCGGCACTCTGCCCGGCCCCGCCATGCTCATCCCGGAGCTCTGCTACCTCACAGGTGTGACCGGGGGCCGGGGGGCGGAGGGGGGCTGCCGCGTCCGGGGCGGGGGGCGGGGGGCCTCGGGGCTGGCGTCCCGGGTCAGCCTCACAGCCGCCAGCGTTTCCCTGCGCGTGCCCCTCCGGTCCCCGGAAAACCCTGGAAGCTGTGTGTCTCCCTGAGACTCCCCACCCCCACCTTGCGCCGGACGCCGAGGTGCCCCCCACTCCCCTCCCTCCGCAGGCCTGACCGACAAGATGCGCAACGACTTCACGGTGATGAAGGACCTGGCGGTACACACGCGGCTGACGCCCGAGCAGAGGCAGCGGGAGGTGGGGCGGCTCATCGACTACATACACAAGTACGCCGCGGCTCGGGGGGGGGGGGGGCC